>CBMN010036196.1:3910-20992 GCA_000582825.1 Hordeum pubiflorum
TTTAGGAACGGAGGGAGTACTTGTGATATGCTGAAGGAATGATCATAAATATTTGCCCCAATCAGTCTACACCTCCTTTTCCTGGTTGCACTAGTAGCTTTGCTTTATTAACTGACTCTCTGTGCACTTTCTCCAACTTCTACAGCAAAAAGCATCATGCCCTTTCATAATTCTCGGTTTAGTAAGTGCGACTTACGGGTTATGGGTCGGCGTCGTAGGGAGCACAGCTACCTTGCTGTGATGGAACAAGCAGGATTGGCTTTCCGCGCTTGTTGAACTCAAAGACTGCAGGAAAGATGGCACTGGACAATTGAAGGTTGCCCATCAGGTCTAGTCGCGTCAAGTTACCTACAACAGGCCCACTGGTTATTGACCAATCTCTTTGGTGCACACCCATTAGGGCCGACCTTAAACATAGTGAAGGAGAATACAAAGAAGCATGTTTCTCACATGTTGTTTGCTTCAATGCATTACAAATCACTTCCAACGATTCAGGGGGTAAAAGGTTAGATCCTGCATCGACTGATACAAGGTTTGGCGCTTGCAGTATCAGACTGGAAATGAAGTGCGCAGTACGCATCCCACCGCGGTTCTTACTGCAAAATAAAATTTGAAGAGGCTAAGGAAACTTGCGCATCAAGCATGCAACATTGTGACTCGGGCAGAGTTTATTTCTACCTGATGTTGATGTGGGAGAGATTTACTTTCCTTGGCAATGCTTCCTCAAGTATTTGGAAGCCTACTGGTCCTAGGCCGATGTCTTCAACATTTAGCTCCCTTACATGTGAACCCAGGAATTTCACTAATGTAGCTGCCACAGAACTGTAAATTCATCATAATTCAAAATGTGAACCAAGCTAAAGAAACAAAAGAAACTCTGCACTGGGGGAAAGGACTTACCTCCCAAGATGATTATCTGCTATAGACAGCATATCAAGTGGTTTATTAATCGATGTGAGGCACTCAAGAAGTTTAGTCACACCAACGCTGGACAAATCGCAGTTCTCTGCTCTTAATCTCTGAAGTGGATTCCCCCTTTGAAGAGCCAATTCAAGGAAAGGAATAAGGTATCTGCAATGTTTATATGTAACTCCTTAGTGCTTACTGATAGAACATAACAGAGTCTACAAGGAAAATTTGACTTGAAGTTGACCACAGGCATAAAGAACTATTATGCATGCATTCATGATCGATGCAAATCTAGAGAAAACTGAAGACAAACAGACAAAACAGATAGCAATGTAGCATAACTCTACTGTCTACAATTAGCAGCATACACTACATGTGCAATGTTGATGACTACCTGATACCCTCATCAGTGATTGGATTGTCGCTTATATCTAAATTTCTCAAATTAGACATCTTTGCTAGAATTTTGCATACATCCTCCATGTCACCCTCCTGCAAATTGTTTCCCCTGACATGACAAGTTGATATGTTAATACACAAGCCATGCCAACTTCGAAAGGGAAGTGGTAACAAAGGTTTCTAATTACGATGACTTGGAGGGTGCTGAAAGGGAACAGGTAATACCTTAGGTTAAGAACAATCAAGGAGTTCAGGGATGTATTTGACTTCAGCGCTGATGATAAACTTGTAGAACTTCTGTCTGCAGTAGAAAACCAGCCTGCAAACTATAAAGAGATATTATTTGGGTCCAAGAGACAGATATCAAAGAAGAAAAGATTCTTGTGTGAACCCACATTGTTTTCTGACATTTCAAGCGTTTGTAAACCGGAGGAAGATTCAAGGAGAGTACGAATAATCATCTTAGCAAATGATGGCTGCATCTTAGCATCGTTAAATGACAGCAACTGCAGAGACCTGAACAATAGTAAGAATAAAACAGCACTAATGTGCACCCAATCTTTTTGGCAAACAATCAGTAATTAAGTAGCAACATTATGCCATTTATGCTTACAGACAGGCACCATAACCAGTTTGTTGCATATACCAATCTTAAATCCCAAACAACTGACTAGGTTGGAGATGCAGGCATGAGGTCACCAGGACAGAACTTCCTTTGAATGACAAGATGAATAGGTGATTTTTTTTTTTTCACTTCTACATGTCGTTACTCTTATTCTTGCCTCTTTTTTTTTGCATTGTAGTCTGTTCTACTACTCTCTGCTTTAAGATGAATGAACATATTGTCCACGGGTGTGTCATGATACTCTGAATAAAATAATCCAAACTGTTTTTTCATGTAAAACATGTAAAAGTTCAACATGACTGAATCTGGCACGGCTTTTCGGTTTCCTGTTAAACCCACGGTCATATCCGGATTTTTTAGAAGGACCTTGAACAGCCAAACTATCAGCGCCCATTCCACAAAACCCTCAAAATGGTGTTAAATCTTTCCATCGTGTTAGGAGAGAGTATTTACTTCAATAATTTTATGTGAAGCATAAACTAACAAATACAACATGGGAACAATAGGAGAGAGTATTCTCGTGAAAAATGCATAAAATGGCTAGATAAAATTTTCCTCCCTAAATTATATTATGGAATCATTAACTGAGCATCTAATAGAGTGCCATTGTATAGAATAATGCAACAACAATTGCTAAAAAAAAGTGATAAAGGAAGAAAAGGTTGGGTTCCTCAGGCTATTCCCCAACATCTGTTCGAAAATAAAAACGAAGGCAGAATAAGAGGGCATGCAACTTACTTTGCACATGACAGAAAATTTAATAGACCAGCAGAGGTGGTTAGAGACTTGCTTTCACTTATGCGAGATGATTTAATACTGAAGGACTGGATCTTGTAGTTTTGGGATCCTGGCTGGCAAAGACTAGTGCAAACTTTATCCATGACTGCAGGATAAAGCTGGCAGTGGATAAATTCAAGAGATAACAATGTCCTAGCATGGTAGCTCAGAAGCAGGCATACAGCATTCACCTGTCAGTGAAAAATTGAAAAGGGGCTTAAAAAATTGGACCATTCATCGCTTAGTATCAGCTGACAAAACAGAGCAAAGCAACAATATGAGCCATCATGACGTAAAGGATACTACAAGTGTGTAGCTTATCTGCTGCATAACTTTTTTTCTAGTCAGTTCTTCTTTGGCATGCTTCTTAATAATGCTGCCTCAACATTAATTTTCCCTATGTCTCTTATGATACAGAGATATATAGTTTACGGGACAAGGAAACTTGAACTATGGAACATAATGTTACTTTTAACTGAGTTGCAGCGCATGGCTCTGCATTTTTTTTCCTAAAGCTATTGTACGCAACAACAAACATAATCTCACCAGCATAATATTACCTCAAGCTCTGATATGATTCTTACAAACACCAAAGTTTCTAGCCTGCTATGTTGAACCATGTCCTGAAAAACAACGGATTTCTAGCAGTCAACCATAACTGTCTGAAGTTTGAACTTTACATGATGAATTCACATTTTTCATGCCATACATATGCAAACATATATAGCACGAAGGACAACTTTTCCGGAATTTGAGTGCACATTTGTTGTTGTATAGATGATGGGGAGATACACAAATAACAAAATGCCAACAAAATAACAGCAATACCATTGCACAATTGAAACAACACATGCTACGGGCCTTAGATAATTAATCATAGACAGTGGGAAAATAAAGGAGCAAGATACTGCTTCAGCACTTACACAAACTTCAGGCGTGCAAACGACATTTTGAAATCTCAAGCACCTGAAATGAGGAAAGATTACTATAGTAAGAATTAAGAAAATCTATTTTCTACATAGCTCTTGAGGGATGCTGGAAGCAATCTGATCTGAACCAGGTCCATTTGTAATTAAACTAGGAAAACTAACATTGCAAAACCAGATTAGAGATCCCACCAGATTATTATCGATATCTAACTACCGATGAGTGAGGGTTTCTTTAATTGAATATAAATCGCTAACACCAGTTCCGCAAAAAAAAAAAAAAAGCACCAGGCAGTTCTCAGTGAAAAGGTTAAATATGAGTTAAGGAGGAACTGGGTATGACAAACAAATGCCATATGATCGCACCTTGCATAGGATCCAACTATGGTCCAATGATATGACAGTCTTGAATACTGCTGAGCTATGTTCTGACTGAGGTAAACGGAACTCATGATTTTGTCTGCACAGATTATAGTTAGACTTGAGGATAATTTCAATCGGTACTGAAGATGCAGTAATGCAGTTACAACTAACTGCAAGCATAACATAAAGTTGTTATTGGCTAGAAAACAAATCAGCACATGGCCTCATGTTGGTATGATAGTTGTTTACTGTGATAAGTAAATAACCAAACAATGTCAGGCATAACAAATACTGAAGGAGGTGTGCTGGAAGGGGTTTTATATATTCACCTGATATGCTTAGCTCACCAATACGCCCACGAAATAAAGGAAGCAATGCAACCTCTGCAGCTTCATCCAGGCACCTGTGGAAGGGTAAAAAGAAATGACAAAAGTCAGTCCAAACTGGATTAATCAACTATTAACCCATCTGTAAAACTTGTTTGATAACATACTCTTGCAAATGCTTTTCCCAGTACTTCTGCTGCCAATCTACAGTAACCAAGTCATCATGTCCGGTGTTATCATGGAGCGGCCAGCGAAATTCAAACAATGCCTGCCATGCAGTGTTGAAGTCTTCACACCTGCGAGCATCAACATTGTCAAATACTAAAAGAGTATTCTCTTGGCCGATGTCTTGTAAAATACAACAACTGACTTATTATTTAGTGTATAAATGAGTGTCACCTTGAACGTTTCGTCCCACGTCTGTTGCCGTCGGCCTCTCCGAACCGATCAGTAAGGGAAGTAGAAGAGCAGCATCTAGGATGGGCAATCAGAAATGCAAAGTGATTAGCCAATTTCTCTTTGAAAATGTAAGAACATACTAAAAGGAGTGGAATACACTACACTGTACTCCACACATGGAAGAAGATAGAGACTGCATCCATGGGAGGAGGCAAGGACGGGGAGAGGGGTAGGGTACCGGGCATGGGCGCCGTGGTGGAGCAGCTCGAGGGCGAATGGCGGCAGACAGGACGCCAGCTGGTGGAGAAGCTCCCAAGGCAGCGCCTCCGCGACCTGCTCCGGCGCGAGGTGGCCGCCATCCTCCTCCTCCTCGTGCTCCTGGACGAGCCCGTCGAAATGAGCACCGCACCCGCCAGATCGGCCCGCGCCTGCTGCGTCGGCGGTGAGATGCGCGGCGACCGCCTGCAAGCACAGCGACAGCAAAGTGGGCGGCACCGCCTTCGCGCCGACAGCAGCCATCTCTGTCCCCTGTCCCCCGCTGCTTATAGTTCGCAAATTGGAGCTTAATCTCTACCCTAAGCTTCCATCCTGGGCTCCAGGACTTCAAGGCATCCGGCGACAGCGAGTCGCCGGCGAGGCGAGCCGAGGCCGGCGGCTGGTGGCAGGGCTGGCTGGCGGCGAGTAAAATCGGAAGACGGCAGAACCGCAAAGGGGAATCGCGACTCGCCGGGGTACTTTTTTTTTTTCGCGAGGCCACTGGAATGCTGGGCTTTTCTTTTATTTATTTTCTTCAGCCCATCTCATATTCTATACACGGGCTGAAACAAAATCTCAGAATGGACCGCGACCCACCTTGCCACTACATAGCGAGCAATTTTAACATATTTAAAATATGTTCATGAAACTCAAAAAAATCAATTCATGAAAATGTTTATAATTTTTCAAATTTTCGAATTTTTTAAGAAAAGACGAATCTGGTAAATGTTTGTCAATTTGGGCAAATGTTCATGTCTTTTAAAATTCCATGAATATTAAAAGATGTTTACAAGTTAAATAATGAAAATAGGAAAGTAAATTAAAAAATGTTCTAAACTCTAAACTGAAAAAAAAACATTTGGTGCTTTTGAGATTAAACATTGGTTTCAAACATTCTGTACAGTTTCAGCCCGCGTGTCTATCTGTTTTGGTAACCTTCTTCTTTCCTGAACCAGTTCTCTTTTCTCAGTTGTTTTCTTTACGAGTTTTTTTTTTCGGTTTTCTTCTTGGTTTTTCATTTTTTGTATTCTTTTTCAGTTTCTCTGTTTCCTTTTTATTTTTAAAAAATTCTCAGTTTTCAAAAATATGTTCAGTACGATTTAAGAAAATACTTGCTTTTCCCAAAATATTAGGAATTCCAAAAGAATGTACAAAAACTCCAAAAATTGATTATGTTTTTCAAAGATGATTGAAATTTTAAAATTTGTTCAAAATTTTAAAAAATGATCACATTCCAAAATAAAATGTTCAAAACTTTAAATTTTGTTCATAATAAAATAAATGGGATTTTGAAACGTCTTCTTGTTTTTAAGCAAATTTTGAAACATCTGATACAGTGACGGTTCGCTGCATTACCTTCGACAGCGCTATGGTGCCCTTTTTTAGACCCAAAAAAACGCTACAGTGCCTATTCCTCCCACTCGCTGCACTGTGCTGCTAATGGGTTGGCCCAGCCAGGGCACACCCTGTGCGAAGGAGCGGCTGGCATATAGGAGGTCTCGTACATATGTACACCCAAACATCTATCTAGCTTCCTCCATGGTCCCTCTTCCGGAAGGTTGTGCTATGTTAATGCTCTGGCACACTTCGCATCTCCTGGTTAGCTAGTCCGGCTAGGATGCGTCTATGTCTCGGTTTTAGTGAGGCAGAAGCTTGCCTCACCTACGATGAAGTTTTATTGGGCTAGGCATATGGGAGACATGAGCCCGCCGCAAGCATAGCGCACATAGACATAATATTTTCAGTTTTTTTTCCCACATATTTTTCTATTTTTTCTATCACTTTTAGAAATCTGATGAAAAGATATATTTAAAGACATTTTACCAAAGATGTCCGACGTGTATTTCCAAAAAAAATTATGCAGCTTAGAAAATTGTTCATGCATAAATGGTCACACATTTATAAAAATGTTTCTACCATTCAATTAAAATATTCGCTAATTTTAAAAAATTCCATTGCATTTGGATGAAATGTAAAAAAACTGTACAAGTTTTTAGAAAAACATTCATGATTACAAAAATTGTTAATACATTTTAAAAGAAGTTCTGACACTTAAAAATGTTCAACTGTTTAAAAATTGTTCTGAAAATATGAAGTTGACCGAGCAATTTTAAAAGAATATTAATGATATATAAACATGTTCACTCCATTTTTACATAAAACATGGAAAATTTAAAAAGAAACATAGCAACAATATAAAAGGAAAGAAAAAATAAAAATAAAAATTGAACAAGAAAGAAAAACTAATAAAACAAAACAAAAAAGATAGAACCTTCCTAAAAGCTACCATGGAACAACTGTTGTTCCGGCCCAGCCACCTAGCATCGAATCACTAGTCAAGGGGTGCTTGCAAAAGCCACTTCTCGTGTTCTCTAGTGGTGACAAGTGTTGCATTGCATATGTGATGCTTGTTACAACCTTGGTGTTTCGTGCTTTTCTTCATATATTTATTTTTTTAACATTTTATCTATTAAAGTGTGCGTATAAATCACAAACCATTTTGCTTTCTCACGTCAAGATCTTCGAAATTCGATCCCATGTTCGGACAAAAAAATTCCCCGAAAACCAAAACAAAACAACAAACACTTTTCTTCGAGAAAATATAAATCAGAAACAAAAGCAAAACTAAAAGAACAAAAACAGGAATCGCTTTGTGTGCTTCACTTTTTTTTAGAAGCACGGTTTGTGTTGCACGAGGAAGCACAACTGTGCTGAACCTTTTGAGGGAAGCACAGCTATACTTCATGGGATACCAGAAGTGTGCTTTTCACTTTTTTGGGCAATTACAATTGTGTTCACATGGTAGCATAACTATGCTTTACTTTTCAGGGAAAACACAAAAATGTGCTTCACGAGAGAGCACACCGTGTGCTTCACTTTTGGGGGAAAGCACAAAAACACAGCTTGTGCTCCATGCAAAAACACAAATGTGCTTCCGACGGAAAGCACACACACGAAAAAAGAATAACAAAAAAAGAGCAGAAACAAAAAAAAAAGATAAAACCTAGAAAAAACAAAGCAAAATTAACAAATCCAAAACCCAAAAAATACCATGTGGCGACAGAAACACTCCCGCGTGCTTCAACAGTGTCCACTGGGAAGCCCCATGAGAGGGTACCCATGGACTGGACACTCCCGTAAAACACCCACCAATAAACATCAGCACACCTGAACTAGGCCGCCGGTTTATGACATGTGCATGTGCGTCAGTGCAACTATGCGATTCAGTAAGCGTCATATAGGAGCACTCTTATTTCCATGTCGTTGATTCGAGCCGCCAACAAAATTTGTCAGATCATAAACTAAGCGAAGCACTCTAGCCAAGCTAAATTCTATGATACCTAAATAAAGCTAAATTTATTTTAAAAGAAGGTTTCAAGCCAACAACTATGATTGGCTTCTCCAAGCAGTTCAACCCATGTGTCCCTAGCAGGAGAGGAAACACGCTCCGGCACCACATCGTGAACAGTATCATATGACCATAACAAATCAAACGTTTTTTATGGCAATTTTTGTTTGTTGAGGACGGCAAATTTGGTTGGCAAGCATGACAAATCTATTCTCAATTTATTTTTCTGCCAAAAAATTGTCATGCTCGTAAACTAAATTCCGCATCCTCACGCCAACTGAATTTAACATTGAAAACATTCTATTTGTCACGCTTAAAAAACTGACTTCAAATTTTTAATATTACCGTATCATATTGCTTGCTACAAAGCTCGGACACTCCCCGACCCCTCCCGCGCGCTCCCCTGTGGCGACCGGGAGGGCCAACCCTAGCGAACACGGCCTCGGGCCCCTCCTTCCCCAACCCCTCCTCGCCGCCGCTGGGGTGCGTCGCCGGGCAAAGCCCGGACGGCGGCGGCAGGGCTCCCTCTCCCCTCGCGAGTTGGCAGCTGCACAGGGCGGCTGCATCGCGCTAGCGGCGGGGCGCGGCGGCGCGGTGGCTGGTGGCTGGCGGCGGCTCGTTGCTGCCTCTGCCGGAGCTCAGCCAGGGCGTGGTGGGCTGCGCACGGGGCGCCCTCGTGGTGGTGCCCGGATCTGGCGCGACGGATAGCAGGTGGCAGCGGGCCTGCTCGGCTCTAGCCGGATCTGTCGCCGGGACGCCGGCAGGTGGCGCGGGGCGGTGGAAGGGGCTCGTCTGGGCCCCATCGGTGGCTGGCTGGCACACGCGGTGCCCTGCGGGTCCCTATGGCTTGGGCTGGAGGCGGCGTCTTCGGGTGTCCATGCGGCGTCCGGCGCGGCGGTTGAAGGCGGTGGATTCCGGCGGTCCTTCCCACGGGCGTGAAGGTGGGACAGTGGGAAGTGGTGGTGGCCGTGGCTTCGACTGGTGGTGGCGGACCTGGGCATGGGGAGGCGTTGGGGAGGCGGAGCTGGCGTTGGCGCGACTGCTCGGTGGCCGGAGTTGCCGGCCACCATGAGCGTCCCCCCTCTTGATGGGGCGGCTCTCACCTCGCCCGATTTCGTGTGTCGGCAGCGGGCCGGTGACACAGACTAACTGTCGGGTATGGAGTTTGACATGGTCCTCCTGCCCGGGGTTGGGTGCTCCCTGAGCAAGGTCCAGTGCGGTGTCGCCTCGGAGTCGGGCTTCCGGGCTTCGGGTCACCGTCGGTCATGCCAAGGTGCGTGCTTGCGGTTTGGTTGGGGAGTCGTCTTCTTGTTGCAGTGTTGGTGTCGGTCCGTGGATGTGGTGGACGGGACAATGGTGTGCCGTATATCGGATTGGTGTCCGAGGTTGCGGTTTGGCGTCGTCTGAGCTTTCTCAACGATGGTCGTCGGCAGTCACTAGGCTATGCCCCCCTCGGTCCACCGGGACTGGCAGGGACTGTAGGCGTGGGCGCCCCTACTGTGGTGGTGCCGACCCTGACCTGGTGACTGATGCCGGGCTTTACCTGCCATAGTTTGGGCATTGTGATGCAGGCGGTGGGCGTTGTCTCGAGGCTTGGAGGCCAAGGCGGCGGCCCTGGAAGGTGGTCCGCATGATGAGTTCTCCGGCGGGCTCCATGGCGGTGGTGGTGGCTACATCTCTTGGCCGTGTGGGCGGCAAGAGAGTGTTAGCGGTGGGTGGCCCGTGCGCTCCAGTTGTTGTGGCGCCCCGATCCGGAGCCGGGGATATGTGCTTGTCGCGCTTGCCCGGGTGGCCTATTGACACTGGGGAGCGACCGAGTGAAAACTCCGCGCTTTGTCGCCGCCGACGACGATGCTTGCGAGCGCCGCTTTCTTCTTGAAGATGTTGTCGTGGTGCTCCTCTCCGTGTCTGGGCTCCGGGTGAAAACCTTTGTCCGTTCTGGACTCGGCAACGGCGACGCCTTGCGCCGTTCTCCCTCTTGAAGGCGTTGTCGTGGAGCATAGGTGTACTAGGGTATAGTGTGGCGTGTTTTCATTTCTCTCTATGTGATCTTTCGGTTCTGTAGGCGCGTGCGTCCTACGTGATCCGGTTATTCTAGGATCGGCTTTGTAAGAGGGATGCCCCTCCACCTTGTATCGTTCGGCCGTGTACTTTGTTCGGTTGTTGCTTTATATATAAAACGGGGCGAAAGCCTGTTTCGAGATATTGCTTGCTACACCGCTGGTTGTTGGGCGATGCATTGGATATGGATCCATACATATCACCGTTACATGCATACAACCAAATCTCTTGGTCTAAATCATAAGATATCTGATTGACTAACTGCCTGATTGATTCAATTATACTACTAGTATAGTCGCAGCATTGCAGATGTAGTGCAGTGGTCTGGACTCTGGAGGCGCATGTGTGCTGTGAAGGTTTATCATTAGCAGCGGACTTCTATCTTCAGTTCTTCACGAGTTCGAGTTGCAACAGACTGTTTAGCTAATTATTAGGGGAAGGGACTGGGATCGTCATCCATGATCATTAAGGATATCCAAGCAAGGCAGCATCAGTTTGCAACTTAAGAAATTGTGCATGAAGCCCGGGAGACAAACTTCGGAACACATGAGTAACCAGAGCTGCAGTTACTCTGGCAGTTGGTACACATATTTGGCTTTCTTCTTTCCGAGATTAATTCATGTACCAGACGTTTCAGATGTTTAATGAAGTTGTGGAGTTCTAAAAAGTATCTGAATTCTACGATACTAAAAAGAGCTAAACTTAAAAAAGGTTCGGGCCAACAGCTGGCACGATGATTCGTAAAAAAAGGTTTCTCGTATAATCATATTTGAACAAAAAAATTGAACTGTGAACAATTTTTAATTTTGTGAACATGAACATTATTTGAAAATTGAGAACATTCTTTGAAATTTTAAACATAAAAAAACATCATATTTTGGATTTGAATAATTTTCTGGAAGCTTTAAACATTTTTTAAATAAAAGAGCAGAAACAAAAATAAATAAAAAATAAACGAAGCGAAACATTTTAGAAGGTTCCTAAAATTATGGTGCAACTAATTGGGCCTCCCATTTACCTTGTTCGCTCGCTTTGCGCTGTGCGTTTTGTCGAAAGTTTGATGCAACGAGTGCCAACTAGGAATTACCCTACGACGATTTTGCTCAGAAAAGAAAAATTACCCTACTATGATGTATGCTTTCACTCGTCATCCAACGTCTTCATTTCGAGATCAACAACTGACAGGGCTTTTCATTCGCTCCTTTAGATAATTCAACCGTGTTGTTCAAAAAAAAAAACTATTGCGTTTTTTTTTAAGGGACCGTTGTGTTTCTTACAGGGGAGGGGAAACTCGCAAGAAACACCGGCATCACATCGCCGTACCGTCGATCCACGCATCCAGCTTCCGTCCCAACAGTATCGTATTGTTTGCAATTCCGTTGGTTGTTGGACAATGCATTGGACATCGATCCGTACACGTCTCGATGATTCATAAAAAAAGTTTCTTTTACCAGACTATCGTATTTGAACATTTTTTTGAAATGTGATCAATTTTTAAATTTTAATGAACATGAACATTTTTTGAAAATTGAGAACATTCTTTGATATTTTTAACATTAAAAAATGGATTTTTGAATAATTTTCTGTAAGCTTTGAACATTTTTAAAATAAAAGAGCAAGAACAAACAATGGACAAAACCCGAAAAAGGCCGGTACAAACCGATAAAGAAAACAACTGAAAAAAAAAAAACTGAAGCAAGACCTTTTAGAAGGTTCTTAAAACCGAATACCTATAAATTATGGTACAACTAATTGGCCGCTCATTTACCGTTGCCCTGTGTGTTTTGGCGAAAGTTTGATGCAACGAGTGTCAAATAGGAATTACCCTACAATTTTGCTCAGAATTTTTGACCCTACTATGACGTATGCTTTCACTCGTCATCCAGCGTCTTCATTTTAAGATCAACAGCTGACACGGCTTCTCATTCGCTCCTTCAAATACTTCAACCGTGCTGTTAGAAAAAAAAAAAACCGTTGCGTTTGAGAGGAAACTCGCAAGAAACACCGGCATCACACCGCCGTCCCGTCGATCCACGCGTCCAGCTTCCGTCCCAACAGTGTCATATTGCTCGCAATTCCGTTGGTTGTTGGGCGATTCATTGGATACGGATCCATACACACCACAGTTGACATGCATGCAACCAAATCCCCCGGTCCAAATCATAACATACCTGACTGACTGCCTGCCTGCCTGCCTGATTGATCCAGTTACTAGTAGTATAATCCCAGCAGCATTGCAGATGTAGTGTAGTGCGCTGCATGTGTACGTACGAACGGCGCCCATCTGCTCTTGACTTCGGCGCCAAATGTCACGCCCAGCTTATAACCAAAAAAATACCATTATTCTCGGCATCATCGCCCCATGTGATTGCCTCGCACATGCCTGCACGGAGGATCCAATCTGGAGCGAGCGACCCAACTAAATTAATCGCTCAGTCTTGCTCGCCTGACATGCGCTCGCCCTCATCAGACATTACGCGGATGCAGAGCTTCTGCCACTGTTGCTTTATTATACAAACCCAAACAGCCGCCCGATCCAGCGACAGTTCGCGCCTTCGATCGGCGGCCATGATCGACGGGGAAAGGGAAGCTCGTCGTGGCACTGTGGAGCCGACGGGGACGTCGATTGGTCGACCGTGACGTGCCCGAGAACAGGAGGGTTCATACGCTCATGCTGAATCGGGGCCTGGATCCGATCCAAACGGCCATGTGCCCGAGCAGACCGGACTCCTGATTCGCGGTAGAAAAATGCCCCGCGTTTCAGGCTTTTCCGCCCGTGCCCGCGCGCCCACCACGCGCCCGCCCGTCTGCCGGGCAACGTACGCGCGTCGTGAGCCCGGCCGCCCGCCCATGCACGCGCCGGAGCGTCCGTCATACGCCGCTGTGCATGCCATCAGCTGACGGCGGCAGACGGCGTCGGCGCCGGAGCCGGAGGCCGATCCCAGTGGCCCGCCCGCACAACGAAATCGTTAGCCGAGGACCTGCGCGTCCACATAAGCGTCGTGGAGACGATCGATCACTCACCGGGGACGGACGGACGCGTGTGTAAAAGTGGAAAAGATGGACGGATAAGACGACGGCGATTTCGGGAGGCGGCAGGCTAGATTCTCCTCCAATTTAAGCCTTCGGTCAGAGCTCAGAAGCGAGGTTTTGGCTCTGAGCTTTTCTGAGGCATACGCGTAAATGCCCGTACGATACACACAGGATCGATTCATTCACGTCCTGGCCGTGGCATCGCTGGCGTCCATGAAACTAGGGTTTATCCACCTCAGCAGCGCACACGAGGGCAGGCATGCATGCATGCAGGCAGGCAGGGATTCAGGGCTCAGGCTGCCATATTCTGAGAACCCTGCGCGCAGCGGCCAAAACAGTCGAGCTAGCGGCAGAGCAGAGCAGAGGAGCCATTGCACATGCATCTTTACGCGGTCGAAATCGCCGGCGTGCTTCATGGCCCGTGATTGAACGTTGTTTCTGAACTCACTGTCCATGACTGTTACGCCCTTAATTTTCTTTCAGCCGAGCCTGCGTGTGCATGTGCATGTGGCCATATGCAGCAGCGAGAGTGCTCGCGCCCGTGCTCGTGCGTGAGCACTGGCAGGCCATGCGAGATGCGACATGGAACGTGTTGCTCCTGCTGCAGCCGCGTGCGTCGGCACTGATGCACGCTTACCTTTTCTATCCGTAAATCCATCAGGTTAGGTGCTGCGTCAAATGGTAAAGCCAGTCCAAGCAAGCAACCTTTCAGCACCTCGGTTAATTAATCGTGTTTTTCTCCACCCGACTAGGCCACTAGAACGTGTCGAAATTAGAAGAAGAAGAAGAAGCGTTTCAGAATTGGTGGCTGCGGCTGAACCATGATCTGGTTCACCTACTTTACACTATCCTCTCCTTTTGACCTTATCCTTATTATTTTTAAAAGGCATTATCCATTTTTAAAAGGCATTATCCTTGTTATTACAAGTGCATTAGTATTACTTTTTTGTTGAGTTGTTGATTGTTTTTCAAGATAGCTACCTGCTTATTACAAACGGTGCATTAGTATTTTTGGCATAAAGCAGTAACTTTCCCTCAGAGAAAACAAATGGAAGCAGTGACAATCTGATTGAGACGTCCAATGGCGAAACGAAGGGCATTCGTTAGCGAAAAATATCCAATGGAACCTGGGTCTTGGCGCACCCACATTGAAAAGTATTTTAAAATAACAAAAAGGTCAGACAATTTTGAAACATTTTTTAACGGACATGTTATATGATATTATACTCATGTGTAAAATTTCGAGAAGAAATTACTTCTGTAGTCCTCTGTGTGAAAAACAGTCCTATATAAAAGTTAATATTCAAGTTTTCATTTTGAAATTATAAAAAAAACGTTCAGAAAAACACGGAAGCCATTTCTTCGCCAAACTTTATATGCGAGTAGAACACTCTTGTTCACCACAAAACAGTGTTAAAATTGTTTGATTTCTTAAAAAATTCTGAAAGTTAAACTTTACCCTGTGCGCCTAGAACCATGTCCCCAAAAACCGCCCCCATTCATTAGCCTGTTATTTTGTGCGACTTGATTAAATGAGGGGATCTATCAAAATAGTTCAACCAGCTGTAGAAAAACTCTTGGAGGACCTTACGAAAAAATAGCAGTTCGCTTGAAGACAAATAATGAATTTCAAATGGAATGATTCTGAATATGAATTTATTGGTAAAAAACCTTCACCCAGGTTTAAATTGTCAAAGCAACAACTTTGAGTAAGACTGAGCCCCAAAAGGTGAAATAGAGCTCAAATAAGAAAACAGCAACTTTTTTTGAACCACGATATACATCCAGTGTTAGATTTTTAGCTTTTAAAATCTGATACCTTGAGGTACATTAGATCCCGATCGAACACATGTCAATTATTTGTTGTAGCATGCAATTTTTTTTTGTAAGGAAAGAGCATTCATCGTTGCACTCTGATTGAACCACCATTTGACTTAACTGCTCCCTCCGATCCATATTAATTGTCGTTGATCTAGTACAAAGTTGTATTAATGAGCAATAAGCAATAATGAATATAGATCAGAGGGAGTATTTTACATTGTCTTTTACCTTTTGTGAGTGAGTATTTTACATTATCGACAAACATGAGTTATGTTTTTTTGCGAAGAAGACATGAGTTTTTCCTGGAAAAAAAAACCCCAGTGTGTTGTTACTTTTTGGCGGAAAGTTTCCATTTTCTTTTTGCGGTGCAACTTTCACAGGCTAAAAATCCGACTCTGAATTTTTAACATTTAAATGTTTTGTAAGGAAAGAGCATTCACTGCTACTGTGACCGAACCCTTGTTTTGTGTTTGCGACTAAACTAAATCAACGGCCATTAATATGGATCGAAAAAGTATTTTACATTATCGACGAACACGAGTTTTTTTTTTTTTTTGAGGGAAGACACGAGCTCTCCCGCAAAAAATTACCACTGGTGTATTGCTACTTTTTGGCGGAAGGCATCCGCTTTTTTTCGCGGTGCAGCTTTAACCGGTGTATGTACAACAGTACCACCACCACCGTATAACGTAGGTGCTGTACCGTATGATGGGACGAATCGTATGCGGAAGTAGGTGGCGGAGCAGAGCAGAGGAGGGCAGAATGCGTGCGTGCGTGCGTGCGTGCCTACACGAGGGAGGAGGAGGTGGCGCATGCGCATGTGAGCACCCCTGGCACCATGTTAGCAGCGCCCATGAGGCAACGAACATGGCATGCAGGAAAGCTATGCCGCCTAATCATGTCCACCGCCGCGCTGGACCGGATCACTCCCTCGCTCACGCACGGCCCTCTGCCGTCACCCCACCGCCGAGAAACACCACGGCAAACCCCATCAACGTACGCCCAGCAGCGTCTGTCCTCGGCATGACAAGAACGGTTAAAACCAAATGTAAGTGTACACGTCGCCCGCCCTACATGCAAGACGCAATCCTACGGGCTACGGTCATTGACGTGGGAGCCGGTGGCTTGTGTGGATGGATCAGTTTGGTGGAGACGTGGCCACGTAGTTGGTTGGTTGATTTCACCCATGCAAGGTCAAGAAAACAACAAAGCAAATGGAAGGAGAGTACGTCCATCCAGTGATAAAAACCACCGGAATCTTGCTCGCGGGTTAACTCCGTCGTCCCTCCGCTTTATATATATCCCGGCAGCGGCAGCTCCCTCCCTCCCACTCGTCCCACCCAGCCCCTGCATCTGACTCGCAAAGCCGTCGTCCATCGGCTAGCGCACAGCGCGCGCGCACCAACAACAGAGCCAGCCAGCCAACTCAGCTCGCGCTCCCCAGGCCGGCCACGATGGCGCCCACCTCCACCACGGCGTCGGCGGCGGTGGCCGACGAGAGGGACCGCAAGCGTAAGCGTGGAGCCGGCGGCGAGGCGGGGGCGGAGGCGGAGGCGGAGAGGACGCCCAAGTGGCGGACGCGGCGGGAGCACGAGATCTACTCCACCAAGCTGCTCGACGCGCTCCGCCTCGTGCGCGCCTGGGGCGTCGGCGTCGCCCCGTCCCCGTCCCCGGCGCGCGAGGTGCGCGACGCGGCCGACCGCGCGCTCGCCGTCGCCGCGCGCGGCCGCTCCCGCTGGAGCCGCGCCATCCTCGCCTCCCGCCGCGCGCACCGCGTGCACCGCGTCCGCCTCCACGCACCGGCCCCGGCTCCCTCTCCGCCACGGCTCGCTTCGCTGG
>CBMN010036197.1:0-14287 GCA_000582825.1 Hordeum pubiflorum
GCCTACCCCAACTTGTTTGGGACTAAANNNNTTGTTGTTGTTGTTGTTGTTGAGATACTTTGTACTTTTGTGAACTTTAATAATAGATCTGGATCATTTTCGCAAAAATAAAAACCAAACACTTGTTTCGCATAATAGTTGTAAGTTGGGTTCATTACAATTTGGTGTGGCTACAGGTGAAGGACCCTTCGGGGTAGACAAATATGAGCCTTACTTATTATTTAGTTCTGATAAATA
Organism: Hordeum pubiflorum; assembly: GCA_000582825.1. Lineage (NCBI taxonomy): Eukaryota > Viridiplantae > Streptophyta > Magnoliopsida > Poales > Poaceae > Hordeum > Hordeum pubiflorum. The sequence goes on from CBMN010036197.1 coordinate 238, forward strand.
TGGTTGTTCTCTCCTTTCAGCAAGCTGCTCTCGTGCTGAATGCTTCACGTCGCTTTAGATATACTCTAGACCTTAAAAAGGAGGAAGAGAAAGAGATAATAAGAAGAACGATCCGATCACATGCACAAGTGATACGGGTAACTTGTCGTTTTGCAGCTTATGCACCCTATTTCTCTTTCGGCTGTCTTCTTTTGTTGATTCTAATTTTGAATTCTCCAGGCAGTATTTCTTTTCAAAGAAGCTGGAGAAAATGATCCCAGAGGTAATCATTCATACCATTAACCTCTATTTAGTGTTTGTTATCATTAAAGTGATTCTTTTATCTCTGCTTTTGCTCAAGTAATATTGCCTCTTTCAAGAATTGTTTGTGAGATTCATGACGGTTGATCCCTGTTGACACAGCACCTAATAACCCCCTCACCCCCCTAAATACAGACAAAGAAAGTGTGCAACATGCCATGTTTATGGATGGCACTGACCAAAATGGTAGAATAACTTTGGGTTTCTACATTTCCTTCCTAGATGCATCTGTGCTTTTTAGCCACAATGTACCAAATGGTGGGGTTATATGCAAACATTAAGAAACAAATTGTTCCCAAATTTCATTGGGAGCTGTAGTCATTCATTTCTCTGATTTGCCTTCTTCAAATTGATCACTACTTATAAATGTGCAATATTACATCAAAATTTTCAGCTCATTTATTTCGTACAATGGAGCCGCTATCTTTATTTATCTTGCAAGCTTATTCTCCACATTTTTGGATTTTCCCTGATCAGTTTGGTTGTGTTATTGTTGCCTTTTCAGTTGTATTTTTCTAAAGGGCTGTCTTCTCAGTTTATAGTTTATACTTGCAATTAGTCTATCTATTATATCCGTGCTTATTTTGCATACAATGTAATTTATGCTCTTGTGCTATTTTCAATGTTCTTCGTCTGAGCAGAAGCTTGTACCGGTATAAAACTTGGAACGGCCTCTCGCAGTTTTCCAATTGAACTGGAAAAGCTTAAAAATTTAAACAGAAATCATGATAGTGTTCTTCTTCAGGAATTTCGAGGAGTAAGTTAACACTGAGCTAGCATTTTAAATTTTTAACCTCGTCACCTGCTTCTATTCGTTTGTGTATAATGGCACTCTTCTGTTCAGGTTAAGGGGCTGTCAGATTTATTAAAGAGTAATTTAGACAGGGGAATTAATCCAACTGAGGATGAATTGTTACAAAGGAGGAATGCTTTCGGAGAGAATACATATCCACGCAAGAAAAGAAAAAACATACTGGTATAGCTTTTGTATGTTATTTCTGTATGCAAATTGCACAAGGTCAATCTTGCAAGATTCTAGCCACTTTTAATTTCAGTTTCCTAATGTGATATCTGTTCTCTTTATTATCTACATATCTCTTCATCGTTCCTTCATTTGATGCTTTTTGTGTGTCCGAGCAGGGTTAAGTTTTCTAGTTACATAAAAGTTGTATTTTGGCATAAGTTCCTTAGGAAATTCTAAGGTTACTATTGCAAAATTTTAAGTGCATCCATGTTGCATATTAGAAAGTTGATTACGAAGTGGTCCTATGAGACTTTGCTTCAGTGCAACATCACATCAATTCAACATATTTGGTGTCAGATTTTAACCATACTGAATTTTGATATTGCAGCGATTTGTATTTGATGCATGCAAAGATTTAACTCTCATCATTCTAATGGTAGCTGCTGCCATATCTCTTACGTTGGGCATGGCCACAGAGGTATTTTTTTACCTCTTCATTGATTGTTTCCTTAGATTAGCCTTTCATTCATCTTCCTTAGCCATGGTAGTTCTGAACATGAATAATTGTCATGCTTTATGGATAACTATAACTGCATTTGTTATTTTCTCTTATCTAGGGTGTCAAGGAAGGATGGTATGAGGGGGGAAGTATTTTTTTAGCTGTTTTTCTTGTGATACTTGTCACCGGTAATTGATTTGAGTTTGCACGTTTCTTATTATATTTGTTTGTTTTTGCCTTCACCTTTAGCTTGTTGCGATCTAACTTGTTGCTTTATTTTTTGATTTATCTAGCAACCAGTGATTACAGGCAATCACTTCAGTTTCAACATCTGAATGAGGAGAAACAGAACATACAAGTGGAGGTAGAGTATGATCATGTGTAACTATATTTTGGTGCAGTTCCAGATATGAATTGCCACTCGTTGCTTACATTCCTGATTTACCATGTCTTTTGATTAGGTTCTTAGAGGTGGTAAAAGATTTCGAGCTTCAATATTTGACCTTGTTGTCGGTGATGTGGTTCCCCTCAATATTGGTGACCAAGTAAGATGGTATATTATTTGTCAACTCTGTTTATTTTTTCACCCCAGAATAATTTGCTTACATTCATTATTTCATATTTTAGGTTCCTGGTGATGGTATCCTGATATCTGGCCATTCTCTTGCAATAGACGAATCAAGTATGACTGGGGAGTCAAAAACTGTGAGTTCCGATGCAAAACTTCTTTTTTGCGGCGATTCAAACATACTTCTTTTTTGCGGCGAGACTCAAACACACCTCTTTGGATTTTCATGATGTGATATTATTTTTTAGGTTCACAAGGATCAAAAGGCTCCGTTCTTGATGTCTGGTTGCAAGGTTGCAGATGGCTATGGTTCTATGTTGGTGAGTACCACGATCTTAAGTGTTTAAGCAACATGTTAGGTTAACTTACTGTTTTTGGTGTCACAATACATAGCATTTTTCACTCCCTTATTTATGCTTTTTTTTATATTGCGATTCTTAGTGGTTAGACTTTATATATCATAATATTTATCCACTTTGCCTATCAAATACAAAGGTAACAGGTGTAGGTATCAACACTGAATGGGGCCAGTTGATGGCTAACCTTTCTGAAGATAATGGTGAAGAAACCCCATTGCAGGTTAATCTCTGTTCAGGCTCATATATATTCTTGCATGAATGAATACTGATGAGACGCTTCCAACCATGGAGTAGGTGCGTTTGAATGGTGTTGCTACTTTTATTGGCATGGTGGGCCTGTCAGTAGCTGGTGTTGTACTTGGCGTGCTTGCAATAAGGTATTTTGCATGATAATGCAGCACAAACAAATATGCTCTTTATAACCACTTACTGAACTACAGATATTTTACTGGACATACCAAGAATCCGGATGGGACTGTTCAATTTCGGGCTGGAACTACTGGTCTCAAACAAGGATTTATGGGTGCAATCAGAATTTTAACAATCGCCGTATGTATTTTTTTATAAGTATACAGCTAATATCTTGAATAGTTTTCATCTAATTGTGACACTGATTTTGTGTAATATTTATCCATAGGTAACCATCGTAGTTGTTGCTGTGCCTGAGGGACTTCCACTGGCAGTAACATTGACGTACGGATCCCCTTACTGTACAAATTACTTGAAAATTTCAGTCACATGACTATCTATATTTTCTGGTTTCAGACTTGCGTATTCAATGCGAAAGATGATGCGAGACAAGGCGCTGGTAAAAGAACAACCATATTTGTGTATAAAACATTCACATGGTAGATTAATTTATTATCCTTATTTTCTTTATTTAGGTGAGGCGGCTCTCATCTTGTGAAACAATGGGATCAGCAACTACTATATGCAGTGATAAGACGGGAACTCTCACCTTGAATAAGGTTTGTGAAATCAATCTGGTGCTTGTGTCATGAAACACCATTTGAAGATCTGTCATGATGCTATTCCAAGTCCCAATACGCTGCCCTGACCAGAGGCTAATTCTTTCCATTTACTTAAGTCTTGGAACATACCTGTCAGCACCGCACAACCAAAATTAACAAAAAAAAGCACCTGTTTGATGCCAGGATGTTTGGGTACTGATAATACATTTCTTTATTGTTGTCGGTTACATGAGAACATCTTCTGCTAATTCTGTCTTTATTTGTGTCTTTTTAAAGACTATGGCATGATGGTTCGTTTTGTAATCCTTATGTTATTGATTAATGTAGATGACAGTTGTGGAGGCACACTTTATCGGGACAAGGTTGGATCCTTGTGATGATGTTAGGGCAATCTCAAGCAGTTCAGCGGCACTGCTTATTGAAGGAATTGCACAGAACACTACAGGAACTGTATTTTTGCCAGAGGTATATCAACTTTGTTTCTTCCTTCTTTTAATATTAGAGGTACTTGAATTATCTATTGTATTAGAGGTACATGCATTATCCATTATTCATTATTCAGAAAAGCAATAACATACAGGTCACCAATCTTTAATGTAGAACCCAGCTGGCCTAGATTTAATTGAACAGATCAGCAATTTTGATTAAGTTATGACTGGTGACATCCACTTTGTAATGATTTGTTATTTTACTTTTTATGTAAAACATGGTGGTCCATAATTTTTGAGGAATCTTGGAGATGGTAATAGCTCAGTTTCCACCATCTGATCTTTATGTTTTAATGTTTTTTCAGGATTTTTTACTTTTATTATAGGAGTTCAACTTAGTGTTTTATTCTGTACTAATCGCCTGGGAGTGAGTTATTGAACGTTGCACATGGTCCTGCTATGTTCGAAATATAAGTGGTGAACAGTGCACACTAAGCAACTTGCCTCCACCTACAGCTAGAAACACACACGTTCTCTAGTTTCTCTGCAGTAGTCCTATTCATTTGCTTGTGCCTGTTGATAAACTGGGAAAGCATCAGGCAGGAGATTACTAACTACTTTCCGAAAGTAGCAACTGGAGATTTAATCACATTTCAAATGAGATCCAGTTGAGTCCAGAATAATGTATCAGCTGCCAACACTTCGTCAGTTCCACCAAATCCATTAAAATTATGCTCACTTGAGGTTCTTAGGTGGAAACTGGGTGGTAACTAGCTGGTTACCTGTAAAGGCACTGTCTGAGTTGATATGATAATTTTATTATTTCCTGCCAATAACCAGACAGAAATCAGAACTGGGCAGATGCCCGGAGGCAGTCTAGGGAGAATGCTATGCTAACTGTCATCTACATATATCAGTTGCTTTGCTTCTACACAATTTCATCTGTTCTTGTTCAATGTATAGGATGGGGGAGCAGCCGATGTTACAGGTTCACCAACTGAAAAAGCCATTCTTTCTTGGGGCCTTAAGGTACGATTGATTTTGTTTCATACAGAGTGTCTCCTTTAAGCTTCTTTTGTTGACTTGGCCTTACACGGTTGCACCTTGCACAGATTGGGATGGATTTCAGTGATGTTCGGTCAAAATCTTCAGTTCTTCATGTATTTCCGTTTAACTCAGAGAAGAAACGAGGTGGTGTTGCAGTGCAGGTAGTAAGGCACATATGTATCTAGAACCATTGGTATATCTAAATTCGTGAATTAGAGAGTGTATCCATGAAGAATTTAACCACTTTTCTGGCTTAATTATATTTGGGTGCTTCATTATGCCAATCCCTTGTAATTTACCGCATGTAGTTGGGAATAAATTGATGTTTTCGTTATCAGTGCTTGTGAGTTGTGAGAGTTGACGCTATCAAGTTTAACAGCTTCAGGACTATTGGTTCCTGGTAGGCTTATGCTGTTTTACTGCTGGATATTCCCGGGCCTGGCTTAAAGGACCAGCCAAAGTTCTCACTTGAAGTACTCAAATAGGGTTATCTACCAGTGGCAAACAGTTTCTCAATCTTCTTTAAGCTTAATAATATACTAACCATAAGGGTTTTGAGAGTCCCCTTCCGTGATGACCAGTTACTTTTGAGGGCACGGATGACTGTTATTGGCAAGTAGTTCTGGATATGAGCATTGGATGCCATTGAGCATTATTCTGATTATAGCATCAGGAGAGTGTTCCTTGGAGCTTATGTCTTTTAGTATGCACAGATCTATGATTTGAATTACGCAGTGTGTATGTTGTGTTGATAAAAACTTCTGTTTTCTATTGTTTCGTATCCCAGTTTTTTTCATGTTACCTCAAGGATGTTTGGTTACTGATTGCAGTCAGATACCGGGGTACACATCCATTGGAAAGGTGCAGCTGAGTTAGTGCTATCATCTTGCAAAAGTTGGCTTTCTCTGGATGGTTCAGTTCAGCCAATGGGTGCGCAGAAGGTAACTTCCATGCATAATTTGCCAGCTGCTCAATTTTCTGATGCACTCTTACAATGTTGAAATGTTTGCAGCGTAATGAGTACAAGAAATCAATTGAAGACATGGCAAAGAGTTCGCTACGATGTGTTGCTTTTGCATATTGTCAATGTGATATTGAAATGATTCCGAAGGAAAACATAGCTGATTGGAAGTTACCTGATGAAGACCTGACTCTGCTTGGTATTGTGGGCATCAAGGTTGGTCCTTGTTGTTCGATAGATTCACTTTCAGATGAATTGTATCTGTTTATTTTGAGTTTGTCACAAATAACTAGGTTGCTTCCGGTACCCAAAGGATAGCCCTGTGTATAGTGTCCTATTCCATGCTCTATAGTACCTGTGTTGGGAACATAGGATATTCAGTTAATCAAGCATATGTTTCAGTGATGCATCAGCTTGCAGCTATATGTGTGCTCAGATAGACAAATAGTATATGGCTGATCTGATTCATCGTCTTTTCATTTTCACAACCTATCCATGCTTTTTGGCTTTTGCCAGAACATAAAATATACCAGTATGCATCATAATCATCTCCAAATGATTCATCGCTTTGTATTATACGAGGAATCATAATTTGCAAGCATAACTTCTGGTTAATCATACTGCATTACTTGATGACAATATCCATCTATTACTCCTGCTATAAAGAGTTTCTTTTCCTGCAGGATCCATGTCGCCCAGGAGTGAGGAATGCTGTACAATTATGCAAAAATGCTGGTGTAAAGGTATATCCTACTTGTGTGCTTATTTTTCTTTTTCTCATTGGAAATATTTCACCTCTAATCTACATTAGTCATCGACGGAATGAACTGTGAAGCTAAATCCTCCATGGTACTTCTCATGTTCTCAATTATGTTTAGTCTTTTACTTCTCACAGGATTGGCTCGTCATGTTTGTAGCTGGGCAAGGTTTCTAGCCACAAATTTTCAGTTCCTTAGTTCCTATGCCATGATCCTATTCATATAATTTATTTGTACTACCTCCGTCCTGGTTTAGTAGTCCCCTTCGTATTTTGGGTTATATTTTGACCATGATTTTAACTCATAAAATATAAGTTATTGGTAGCAAAAATAATATCATTGGAAACTACACTCAAATACAAATCCAACAATTTTTTTTGTGACGTGCATTAACACTTTGCTAGTCAAAATATGCGGTCAAATTTTGACCCAAAATAGGATGGGGACTAGTAAACCCAGACGGAGGTAGTATTTTGGGATGTTCAATTGTTTGTGTCCTATTCATAAAACATGACTTTTTGTAAAGTTTGACCTTGTTGGTTAGTTTGTCAATCCTTACAAAACATGTTTCTTAAGGTTTTTGTTTTCCTTAAAATGGATTCTTTTTTTCGTCATTTCCCCATTTTGAATGTTACTGCATCTTTCATTGGCTTTAATGTGTTTGTACATGTAGGTGCGCATGGTCACAGGAGATAATATTGAAACAGCCAAGGCAATAGCGTTGGAGTGTGGAATACTAGATGCAAATGGTGCTATTTCAGAGCCATTTGTAATAGAGGGAAAAGTGTTCCGCGAGATGTCTGAAATTGCAAGAGGAGAGATTGCTGACAAGATTACTGTAACTCTCTCCATTCTTAAGTTCCTTGTGTATATATGTTATACTGTGTTTAGCAATAAACTTTATTGGTACTAAACACAACGATGCTTATGACTTATGTGAAGTCATTTGAAGTGTTGAATTCTTTTGTATAACTTGTAGTTTTCCTATCCTTCTCAGTAAGTCATTTTCTTTGAAGTGTCTGACATTCTTATGATTGCTCTACAACTAATTAACTTTGAATTTCAGGTCATGGGAAGATCATCTCCAAATGACAAACTTTTGCTTGTCCAAGCTTTGAAAAGGAAAGGCCATGTTGTGGCTGTCACTGGTGATGGCACAAATGATGCTCCTGCATTGCATGAGGTGTCATGTGTAACTCATGATAAGCTATTAGTGGTCATTTATCTTGATATTGCAGAAGCTTTTGTTTTATTCTTATATCTAATTCTTGATCTGTTGTATAGGCTGATATAGGTCTTGCAATGGGCATGTCAGGGACAGAAGTTGCTAAAGAAAGCTCCGACATTATAATCTTGGATGATGACTTCACATCTGTTGTGAAGGTTGGTGTTTTCTATGTTTTTTTGAAAGAGGTCTTTCTTATGAAGGATAACTGTTCTCAGCAATCATGATGGAGTTTTTTTTATCGGATGTTCCCGAATGGACATCATGGACTTTTTCTTCTGTAACAAACTGGCATGGTGCTTTGACGGCAATATACCATCAAAGTAACCTGTGAGTGATATCATGTTTTGTGCTAATTGCTAACAGCTTCATTGCCAAAACAGAGAAAAAAAAATGCTATTGGTTGACAGTGTGTAGAGTACAGTTCATGGAGAAGCACATATAAGCTGTACATGTTCTGATATGCTGCCTTACGCTGCTGAATAACTATGTCATGTTAAGACTTAAACATAGTGTATATGCAAAATTCTGTGTAAATTCTGGTCGCTCAACTTTCTTTTTGCTAATTGTGATTTTGTGCACTTACATCTCTAATCTCTCTTTCTTTTTTAGGTTGTTCGCTGGGGACGCTCTGTCTATGCAAATATTCAGAAATTCATCCAGTTCCAGCTTACTGTTAACGTTGCCGCACTGGTGATTAATGTTATTGCAGCTGTGTCATCTGGTGACGTGCCTCTAAATGCTGTTGAGGTTGGGACCTCCTTTTTTCTTCCAACTTTTTTCAAATCTCTAATATTTTCATTACTGCCGTTGCCACTTTTGTTGTGCATGAAAGGTGTGCCGAAATCTTAATTGTAAGTGCAAACACTTGTATGCCAAGGTTGGCTCTCATGCACTATGTTCCTTATTTGCAGCTTCTCTGGGTGAACCTTATCATGGATACACTAGGAGCTCTTGCTTTAGCAACTGAGCCACCTACAGACAACCTTATGAAGAGACAGCCTGTTGGTCGAAGGCATGTAATATCACCCTACCTATCTAGAGTATTGCATTACATGTTTCATGAAATGAGTTGAACTGTTCTCTACATAATTTACAATATTTCTCCCTGTTTCTACTTCAGGGAGCCACTTGTGACCAATATTATGTGGAGAAACTTGTTTGTCCAGGTTGAATTTGCGTGACTCATTTGTATACTTAGAGATACAATTGTTGTCTCATGTTCTTCTGTTCTGATTTACATGCAATTTTTTGCAGGCCATTTACCAAATAGCAATCCTTCTTATCTTTAATTTCTCTGGAAAAAAGATTCTACGGCTGCAGAATGAAAGTCCAGATAATGCCGAGAAAATGAAGAACACATTTATCTTCAATACGTTTGTATTTTGCCAGGTTGGCTGGATGTTTTCCGATTCTATAACTGCAACAGGGTGTTACTTAAATTCTAATGTCGCTCTTTAGATAGACCAATATTGGCATTTAATTTATCTAATAAATGTTCATGTTAAGGGTAGTATAGTTGCAGTGGTTTGTCATCTTAAATAAACTGCCCTACCATGTAAACTTAAGTTACTCCTTATAATAGGATATATAGCAGTGTAAATTGCATTCTGTAAATATTACTTGATGCGGAGCTGACACCATGAAGAGTGACTGCTAGCCTGTATCTGGCCTAACATGGTAACAAAAGCATTGCTACTTATGCTCCATGGTGTGACTCTGTGAGTTGTGACTGCAAGAGTGATTGCTATTCTAGGGCTTGTCTCAAGGGTCTGAGATTGTACTAATATTAGCTTTCTGTAGTTCTGAACAAAGATATCTTAATTCTTAAACTTGATTTGCGTTTTGTACCAGATCTTCAACGAGTTCAATGCGCGCAAACCCGAGGAAAGAAATGTCTTCAAAGGAGTAACAAAGAACCACCTTTTCATGGGAATAATTTGTGTAACTACCGTGTTTCAGGTAACAGGACATGCATGGCTTTTGCACTGAATGTCCTATCATGCTTGTCCATGAAGTGCTGATAAAGTTGCCCTCTCCTTTGCCAGATACTAATAGTTGAGTTCCTGGGGAAGTTCTTCAAAATTGTGAGACTTAACTGGAGTCTATGGTTAGTTTCAGTTGCCATTGGCGTCTTAAGGTACACACTTCAAAATTTATCATTTATGCAAGGTTTGCAATTAGTACACTATCCATTGTTTTAAGGTCATGTAATTAATGTGTCATACAGTTATTTATGAATCTAGATACCGTTTGTCCATTTTCTACGCGACATTCCCAGGGTGCTCTGACATCCGATTTTTGTTTGTATTTATCGACATCTGCATGTATAATATCATGGGCTTTTCAACTGTAATCCCATTATGGACATTTTGTGAAATTCTGACCTCCCTTTTCTCTGATGTTTCCAGCTGGCCTTTGGCTTATCTAGGGAAATTCATTCCTGTTCCTGTAAGACCTCTCCAGGCCTATTTCAAGCCTTGTTGGAAATCATCACGCCGAGGTAAGTCTCCACTCTATGGTTACTGGATAATGTTGTGCAGCAACGTTGATCTAACAAGCTTACCATTAACGCTTACTGTACAGACGAAGAGGAAGGCAGGCAGGGTTAAAAAGGCTGCAAATTATCTAGTGTAAATAGACATGGGTCAGCCAAAGAAGACGAAACCTGCACTGCCTCTCCCAGGGGAGCACAGCTGCAAACTATTCCTACCACAAGGAGATGCAGTGAAAAAACTGAGCCTGCACTAGAAGCTTTTCCATGCAGCGACAGGTCAAGTGCAACCGTTGCTGTTAATCATTGTGGGGCTTCATGGTGATGCAGGTTAATATAAATGAAAATCTATCCTACCTGGGAAGACAATCAGTAGCATCGCCACGAAAGTAACTGTTTTGTGAATGTTCGTTGACTACGGGAAGGTGACATTTTTATGCAAATAAGTTGAGGTAGCTAGGACACACATCGTAGGCTTAGTACAGTCCTAGGTGCCTTGGGGGTTTCAGACCTTCATTTTGTTGAGTTGAGTAAATTAGCAAGCAATAAGAAAGAATTCACGGTGCAACTGAAACTGCTCAGGCATGGACAGTTTTCCTGGTAAATTTAGCACTTCTATCTTCAAATGCTCAATAGATGAGGCTGCCTCCGACTTAAAGCATCTTCAACAGATGATGTATAATAGGGCAACTGCCAAAATAAAACTGTTTTTAGGGCACTTTGGACCAACAATGATGCTCAAGTCCTAATTTTGTTGGAAATATGAGCAATTTACCATATGAATTTATTAACAAAAATAGTAGATAAAACATGACTATCATAACAGAGATAAAACAAGTCATGCAATCTAACAAAGAGTAGGCAAACAACTAATGTAGAACATATTTATAAGAGATACTAGAAGAAGAAACTGTAGCAGGATCTCGAATAGGAAAAACTTGAACACATACTGAGGTGTGGCAGTAGCATTGGCGTTGGCATTGACGTTGTCGTGGCCATGTCGTCGAAGAGGTTGTAGACGTTGGGGAAGAAGTCGTCGCTGGTGAAGTAGTCATCGGCGTCCGAGGCGTACATGCTGAAGAGGCCGGTAGTCACGCAGAGCGCTCTCCAAAAATTTATCACCCTTCTCCTGTATAGGACCCAAAGAGGTGGGGCTTCAGAGCCCTACTGTCCCGACCCGCGGTGCACGCCGCAAGCCGGGATGGGAAAGAACCTAGCAGCAGTGCAAACTTTGGAACTTGGTCGCGTGAGGAAGGTGATGTTTTGGTGTGTATCTCTGGAGAGGAGCGACCTCTCTTTTATAGGCACAGAAGGAGGAGGTGAACTGGCAGCGACGAAAGACGAAACGAAAAGACAAGAGACGAAGCGAACAACTAGCAGCCGCAAGGTGCAACGTTTGTATTCATTCTCCACTATAGCAAAAACGTTTCAGCTCCCGTGCGACTTTTCGTATACCAGTCATGCGTGAAGAAAATTTAGACAACGGTTCGGCTCATTCCCGCAACCTGCGACTCGTCGTGACGAGGCGTGGCGTGACGAGGCGGGTGGTGGAGGAGGAGCACACATGAATGTCTATCTTGTTCTCATGCTCATACATGTGGAGAAATAACCTCCCTTATAAGGAGGTCCAACTCCTACTAAGTGAGCAATATGGAACTAAATTTTAGTCTCACTTCTTGCCTTGCGTGAATGGGCTGAGTGGGCCTCTAGGATTTATTAAGAATTCTGAATATGCTATTGGACTGGCCCATAAATAGACCAAATTACAGCAATCCCCCACCATATCTGAGGCACACAAAAGACTGCCTTTGGTTTCAAAACACTATTTATATGCCAGTACTGTAGTGGAGACTGTTAAGTTGAACTTTCACATAGAACCCTATGCTACACTAGTAAGCAACTTGAACAATGGACTAGGCCTTGAACTGCAAATTTTCTGCGAATCTAGCTTCACACAAAGCCTTGACCGATACTAGGCTACCATGGGACTTCCCCGCGGGTGGAGCTTATGCGTCATACTCCGGGCCTTTCATGAGTTTACTAGAGAGCACCCTACTCTCATGGATTGCGACGTTTTACAATTAGACTCATATAGGTGTGTTCTTCAANAGATGTTCTGCAGGACAACATCTTTGCTTAAATAAGCCACTTAGAACACATTAAGATATACATCAGCCTGCCACGTAGATTTGGAGAGTATAGCATCTTCATGGAGTGGTATTAATAATAGTAAGGATACTCAGTTGACCAACAACTTGTCTTCCAATTCTAATTCATGGGATCTCCGATCACATAGAATAGGTTGCCACTGTGGACAACTCATATGGTGGGTCTCATACCCATCTCTTTCGATGCATNNNCTATCACATTACGTGATAGATCCTTAGTAAAAGGATCTGCAAAATTTTTAGACGTTTGGATATAATCCAATGCAATAACTTCGGAGTTTCTCATTTTCCTAACAGACTTTAATCTTCTCTGGACATGTCTTGATGACTTCATGTTATCCTTTTCGATACTCACTTTGGTGATCACAGTTTGATTATAGCAGTTCATAAGGATACCCGATATAGGTTTTTCAGCAACCGACAAGTCATTCAAGAGCCGACGAAGTCAATCTGCTTCAACCGCAGTTGTATCTAGTGTTGTGAGTTTTGCTTCCATTGCTGACCTCGTTAAGATGGCCTGCTTGCAAGACTTCCAAGAAACAATGCCACCTCCATGCGTGAACACATATCCGCTCGTGGCCTTTATCTCATCAGCATCAAAGATCAAGTTTGAGTCACTATACCCTTCAAGTACCTTTGGATACCCAGTGTAGTGAATTCCATAACTCGCAGTGCCTTTCAAATAACGCATAACTCTCTCTAGAGCTTTCCAATAAACATCGCCTAGTTTTAAGACAAACCGGATCAGTTTGCTTACAGCAAAAGAGATGTCAAGTCTCGTAGCGCTAGCTAAGTACATAAGCAAGCCAATAGTTTGAAGAATATTTCAATTGATCTCTAGCAATTCTTCGATTCTTTCGAAGCAACACGCTAGCATCGAGAAGGCTTGCGGTCACTATAGTCAAAGCGACTCAAGATCTTTAGTGAGATTGAAGCAATGTAATCCCACCATCATCATCTCTCAACAGCTTGATGTTCAGAATGACATCAGCTACTCCTAAATCCTTCATCTCGAAACAATGAGATGGTAAATCCTTGGCCTCCTTAATAACATTTAGATTTATTCCAAAAATCAATATGTCATCAACATACAAGAAAAGGATGACTCCTATAGTACACACATTTGTCAGCCTGCAGATGTTAAACTTCTTTCAAACTTCTCATGCCACTGCTTAGGTGCTTGCTTAAGTCCATACAAAGACGTCAACAATTTGCACACCTTTCCTTCCTGACCGTCCACTATAAACCCATCTAGTTGTTCCATGTAAATTTCCTCGTCCAACTCTCCATTTAGGAAAGCAGTCTTAA
>CBMN010036199.1:0-12159 GCA_000582825.1 Hordeum pubiflorum
GTACCATCAAGACCATCAAGGACCTGCAAAAAAAAACAAAAAAAAAAGCGTAAAGCTCATCGATACTTCGGCGACTTCTGATGACTTTTCCTGACGCCGTGTTGCCATCTCCATTTAGTTCCGCCTTAAGTCTCTAATACGGTGATAAAGTTGACACTGATGACTTTTCTCTAAATAAATCTGAAAGAAGGTACATTAAGCGAAAACCATACGAGTTCAGAACTGGAATACAGAAAAATGTGGCGCGTCTTGAACCGGTGCAATGCAAGTGGTCATGACGGTCCATGCCAGTTGCACGACGCAGTGCAGCAGCACCGTCTCAGACACGACAAGTGAAAAACACCGCTACGGCGCAAGAAAAATAAACAAGGACATTAAACCCCCACTGACAATCATTCAAACGCGAGAAGAGAGAAGAGAGAAGAGAGAGACGTGGGTAGTGCATGTCAGGTGGTACGTGGCCGCCCCCATCCAAATCCCATCTCCACCATCGCCGTACTTGCATTCTCGCCCTAGCCCCTAGCCCAGCCTCGTCACCCTAGCTAGGCCGGGCCTAGCCTTCTCTGGGTTTCGATTTGACACATGACGCGCAGTCGGACAGCAGGGACAGCCGTTGCGCAGCTGCCCATTTCCGTTATGCCTGCAGCCCTACACCCGGCACATACATGCCGCTACCATGCACATGCACCCCTACGCCACGAGCCGCTGCTCGCTAGCTAGGCGTATGGCGCTCGCGCGGTCAAAGATTCGGTCTCGTTTTTTCGGGGGCCGGGTTCGCTGAGCGCGCGTACGTGCTGTGGGTGGGGCGGGTCCCCACGGCGGGTCCCTTCGCACCTGCGCCCCTTGTCGCGCCTGCCCCTGCATCTGCATCAGCATGCCCCCATCAGCTCGTGCCCGTCCTCCTCTCCTCTCCTCCCTCCTCTGCCTGTCTGCGTCTGATCAGCAGCGATCATCAGGCGCTCCCTCTCCCTCTCTCTCTCTATCCATCTATCTCTGCGTCCGGTACTGCCTCGCCTGCAGGCAGGCCTGGCAACTTTTCAGGCCCTCGTCTTTGATGCCCCTTGGCACCATCCGGGGCTGCTTCATTCATGCCGGCCGATGTTTGACTCCATTATGTGTGAGTTTGAAAGCTCGGGGATCAATCACCGGCCTGTAGCGTGTTTTGTGCATGCATGTGATTGAACTCGCTAACCACCTTCATGTCTCTCAGTTAATTGATTGGCCCGTGTTGCATGGACGGACGTCCTCGATCGGTTCGGCAGGATCATGTGTTTCGGTTCAAATATGGGGCCCTAATTTTATGACTGAACTCGTCGACGATCCCACTTTGGTGGAGCGCAAGCAGTGGAGGGAACTGTGGCCGCCCGGCTCGGTCCACCATATATATGTATCTATAATCGTGGGACTGGACAGCCCTTTTCTGCACTGTAGTGAGGATCATTAGCGTGCATATGTTTTGGTGATTGTACATTTGAAAATGAAGAAAGCGGTCTGACTGTTGCCGGAAATGCTGAACCTGTGAAGCTCATGCATTCTGTTGCCCCTGCCGCTGCGACTGCTGCTGCTACTGATGGAGACATGGAGTGGGTTGCCCTTTTGGACTTGTCAGCGCCAACTAATCATTGTCTCTAGTTGAGTGCTACTACTACTTCTCCAGTAGACACGTACGAGAGAGTGATACTAATCGTTTTTTTTAAGAATCATACGTTGAGGTTCCCATGACGTAAACAAAAACACCCTTGATATAGAATCTTATAGTGCATGATTTCAAAAAGAAAAATCTTATAGTGTATACGATGTCAGTGTGTATAAATACCACGATTCGAGAATACGTTCTACATGCCATTTAAATCCTACATTTATTTCCTCGTCTTTGTAATCCTACAAATCAAATGAACAAATGGATATTCACGGATATTTATAATTTGTTTTGCTGTTTGGAGGTTTTTACAGTGCCAACAAGCTAGACAAGGGTCTCGGAGCAAGTTCAACGTCCTTCTCATCCCGCATGCAATTAACATACGTTTAAGGAGTCAAAATGATAAATAATACTGTATTTGATTCTAGAGGTTATGTCGCAAGAACTTAATCAACAGAAATATAAGAAACCTGATGATAATGCTAGCAAGATTGTATACAATGTTGACAAGAATTATCTATCACTACCGCAAAGACAACTACCAGTGACGGGCCCAAAAGGCCCATCAGTGACGAACAGGGCAGCCCATCACTGGTAATTTGCAACTGGTAATGGTCTACGGGTGACGGACAGGTCATGTGCCACTGATAATTTACATACGAGTGACGGGTTGATCAGTTTCGCCTGTCACTAGTATTTACGTACCATTGACGAGCTCCATCGTTGGGCCCGCCGCTAGTATATATTTACCATTTTGTTTTGTGGGTAAGTATATATTTACCAATGACTAGCAAATGGACTGTAACTGTTTTCATCGTTGGGCATTGTTCAGCCCATAACAGTTTCTAGCCTTACAAAGTTGTACTAAATCAACGATATTTATTTTGGGATGAACGAAGTATTACACTAGTATGTATAAACATTCATTTGTGCTATATTTTATGTAATAATTTATATGTTTTACTTTTTGAAATATCAATCTTAGGTATATTGTTAAAGCTTTCCAAAAATATTTATCTATAAGGATCTAAACATTTTCTACATGGAACATACTACATTACATTGTTCTAGTCAAAGTCAGACGTTTTTAAATTCATTTTATATTATGTAAATTAATTTCTAGCTATTTCTTTGATAAATTTAAAAATTGAAAAACATTTATAAAATCTCAATGTGTATAAAAATATGAAACTTGTCATGGGATCGTGATAGTACCACAACACGCTGTGCTGAAATCCTCATACAATTTCACGAAATTTAGATTATACATTGCTTTGTGTAATGGAGCATTTTTTAGGAAGCATCGTATCATTCAAAGGGAAAGTTCAAGATTGAAGTCCACATCCAAGTTTCTTCATTAGTGGAAATTAAAATTGGACTTCCATTTTATATTACACTATTATGCACTAATCCCCTTCATTTCTATCCTATTGTGTAATAATTTGTACTTCATACGTTTAGAAATACCAATTTTTGGAACGATATTTCAAGATTCCAAAAATATTTATCTAAAGTCTCCAAATTTGTCGGTTTTGGCAAGCACAGAGCGGCGTCTCGTGTTGCGGCAATGGTGGCGACTTGTCCATGTGACGAAGCGTTTACTCGTTCTGACGGACAAATTCTTTGTCCATCAGAGTAGCCTCCGAGAGGAGGCGAGGCCTCTTCTATGTCATCAGGTCCTCCTTGTTGCTGAAGAAGCCGGACGCCGTGGATGCCGAGGGGCCCGGAGAACGAGGGTGGCGGCGCCAAGAATTATCAGACAAAGTACTTCCAACACGGAGAATCAGAACTTTGACTTCGCCGCTCGGCTCGGAGAGGAGGAAGGGCTCGGGGACGGTGCTCGTGGGGGACTACAGATCCATATGTCGCCGACGTGAAGATTAAATAGCCGCGGCCAGGCCAAGCGAATCGACGGTCAGCCCGCTTCAATGCGGCGCACCGGTCGGAGTTGGTTTCTCGGGATGCGGCAAACCGACCGGCGTTGGTTTCTCGGGACGCGGCGCGTGCATTGAAGCGGCAACGCCCAAGAGATCACGCCCGTCAGCGCCTCCCTCCCGTCTGATAAAATCGCGGGCATCAAAGCCGGGCGCTGCATGCTCTGGACCGGCATGAATGCGACAAGAGGGCTGATGACATAGAAGCCAGGATAGTCTGACGCGGACGTGGCAACAGTTTACGAAAAAAACACGTCAATCAGACCGATACAGAACAAACGCCGTATGACAGAACAAGTCCGAAATGTACCATCGGGTTGTATGTGGGCGGTTTAAAGATGAAGATGCATCCCCAGGTGCGGCAAAGGGTGGGAAAAGGGGCGGTGCTGATGTGGGAGGCCAACGACGGTTTGCTAAAGCGATGGCGGCCCACCCAGCTTACAAGCTGCTGTGCGCGCAGCAAGCGACGTCGTGCCCTGCGACGAAGACAATAGAGCGAGCCAACTCCCGATGGCTACCACGGCGAGGCGAGGGGCTGCGGCCGGCGGTGCTTGAAGCGACCACCGCCACCGCCAGGCACCGATGGTGCAACCGGCGAGGATGATCCTGCGTCGGTATCACCCAATGCATTAGCGTCACCATCAGTCCATAGCCAGTCGTTCGCGTCATACATTTCACGTTGGTATTTTCCGTGTTCATTGGCGGTAGCGTGCTACAAAAATAGTCACCTGCAACGATCAGCTGCGAGGCGGACGGGAAAAAACACGCCTCGTTTCAGTTACAGCCGGGCAGGGACGAATGAGCGATGACAGAGCCATTTGGAGGCCACCTTTGATTACACCCCCCAAGTCTTTCCTGCTGTACTCCGGTTACCCTTTTTACCGAACGTAACACCCAGAGCCAGCCGTAAAGTGGTACTCCTACTACACGTCCCCCCTGAGTCCCTGACCAGTGACCACCCCTAGGGCGGCAGGTAAAACAAACGAGTAAACTTTTTTTACCGCGGAGGATCCGAGTCAGATGACGCAACGCCTTACCGGGCGGCAGGCGCTGCGTGCATGCATGCACGCGCCCATCCACGAGAGAGAGAGGGAGGGAGACGGCGATAGCATGTGCGTGCAGCGACCGTGTAGCGTATACACACACACACACACACCGTGCGTCTCTAGGCTGTAGCCCCGCTGTAACTTTTGGTGTTATTACCCTAGTGGCCATGGCCATGGTAAACGGCACGCACGTCGCGTGCTGCTAGCTAGTCTCCGTCCGAGGGCGGGAGCGCGGCGGATACGACAGGCTGAGTTGCCGCCGCCGCGTCTGCACTGTAGCACCCGTACGTCTCTCCGGCGCCACCGCTCGCCGCTTCGCCGCTCAGACGTGCCGGCGGAATGTGGTTTTTGGTTCCCCTGTCAAACAAGTTCATGGTGTAACATTATTTACAGTCGTAGTAGCACTTGTGTTTTTACCACGCTCGTGCTCCGTTGCTGCACGTTACTAGCAGTATGTATTTTCTTTTTTTGAACTAGTTGGTGTAGGGGAGTGATGAGTGACGAGACATACCATCTGCTCATCGTATCGGAGGCCGTAAAGAAATGAGGTAGCCTGCTCATCACAAGCCGCTCGGATCACATAGCCCCTGGACGGACGGACAGGCCAGACTGGACATCAAGCCCAAGAAAAACTCGCCCGAGACATAAATACTCGCCCGCTCGCTCCTCGCTCTTCAGGCTCGGGCTCGGGCGTGGGGGACATAAATTAGGCCAACCTAACGGACGCCTACAGATACGATGCAGATTTATTTTTCCCTCTGGCTGGTGGTCATTGTTAAAGAATCAATCCGCTTCAATGCGCAGGTGCCCAAGTCCGGAAAGTTACCCACCTTTCCACCCGGCAGTAAAAAAGTTTCACCCAGCCTTTAAAGCTCGTTCAAAAAAGATCTGCTCTCCTTACTTGACCAAGAAAAAGATTGAAAAAAGAAACCCTTTGAAGCGGCAGCCCAGTCGCCCGGCGGTACCCCCTCCCTTTTTAAAGAGCTCCGCTCCAAAACCAGAGAGAGCAAAGCACAAGAGGAGAGGCAGGCCAAAACCCCATCACCAAAACCCCAAGAAACCTTCAGAGTTCAGACCTCTCTCTCTCTCTCTCCCTTCGCGCCGTGCTGTTCTAAAGCGAGAGGATCAGAGGGGGGAGGAAGGAGAGGCAGAGGAGGAAGCAGAGGAAAAGGGGCAGGCGGCAGCGGCAGCGGCGGCGGTCTTGTGTGGGTGGAGAGAAGGGAGGGGAGAGGAGGGGAGGGGCGTAAGCTTTTTGCAGTTGGTGATTGGGATGCAGCAGCAACACCTGATGCAGATGAACCAGAGCATGATGGGGGGCTACGCTTCCTCTACCACTGTCACCACTGATCTCATTCAGCAGGTCATCATCCCCCAAATCCCTCTCTCTTTCCCCCCCTCTTCTTTCTTTCTCGGGCATGTATACATACATACATACATACTCCATCTCTCTCTGTCTCTATCTGAACTTGCTTCTTATTGCTTCCGTGTTCTTCTTCATTCATCCGGTTCTTGAATCATTTCTCCCACTCTTTTTTGTTTTCGCAGTTTCTTTTCATGTGGTTCTTGAATCATTTCTCTCTCTCCCGCTTTTGTTTTCGCGCTTTTCTAGGAGTATTTGATCTTTGTTTGGGAGATTTGCGAGGAGCTCTAGTCTAGGGCACGCTGAGTTCGAGTTTGACCCCCCTCTTATTCTTCATGCTTATTCTTCCCCCCACCCTCCGGTCTAGGTATAGATACCCTTGATGTGTATTTTTATATTGAGATCTGTTCTCCATGGTCCCTCACGCCTGATTTCATCTGCAGTTCAAACTGTTGCTGTCTACCTTGTCCCCTTTTATTTATTTTCTTGCTCGTTGCTTCCTTCTCGCGCGATGTGATGAGAGTATTTCCACATCATTTCCTCCCTTCTCGCAAAAATCCTACTACTATTTTCAGCTTGTTTTGGTCGGTGCCGCGGCGCCCATGATCACGCCAGTATTTTTGGCAAAGTGGTAACCTTGCCAGACCTGCGTTCCCTGCATCTGGCCTGGCAAAACCACCATTGAATCTTGCCCCCCTTTCTTAGCAGGTGCATCATGTGCAATCTTCTATCAAAGGAAACGAGTAAAGGCCGTGCTATTTCCATGAATCTTTCCACCCCATTTCCACTAATCCAACGTGCAAATCTAAATCTTTGTAGAAAGAGATTAGAGGTCAGAGCGGCCGGTCACATGGCCCTATTGGCCAGGATGAGCCAGACATGATCTGGTCCAAGTTCATGTGGGTAGCAGGAATGTAGGTTCGCTTGTGCCATTGGTATTTGACTGCTAGATCCCTAAAGTTGGCTTCACGGCTGTGCGCTTGTCCTTGCCTTTGTGATAACCTGCGTGTCAGCCAATGATTGACCCTGGGCTTGATAGGATAGGCTGTTGGCAGTCAGTCAGATCTTTTGTATCTCTGCATACAACACCCTAATCTCCTGTCTGGCACCTAATTGGTGATAAAAGATGCGTCCATATCTTGTGCCTGACTGACTGATATGGGAAAACATCCGGACCATGGAGGTGTTGGCACCCAGCTGTGATGCAGTACTAGTATTCAAGATATATATGCCTTTACTGAAATGTATTACTAACATGAAAAAGTTTGGGCGTTGGAACTGTGCAGTACCTGGACGAGAACAAGCAGCTGATCCTGGCCATCCTCGACAACCAGAACAACGGCAAGGTGGAGGAGTGTGCACGGTGAGTCCGATCCCTGATCTGGTCTGGTCTGGTCTGATATCGTTGTGAACTACTCCGGCAACTGTGCTGTTGGAGCACTGCACTCGTGATGGAATGCTGCAGTGTTTTATGTAGATTTTGCTATCTTAGCTCTCATGGTAACATCATCAGTTAGGAACAACACAATTAGAATATGCTATGGTCGTCTAATACAGATTCAAGGGCCTTCCCAGTTTGGACAATCAAATGTGCTCACAGATGACATCCACGTAGGTCATTTTAGTAGTATCTTGGTTGAGGCCCAAGTTGATTTGTGCCAGTTCTAGGCTGATGAAGAAATATGGTTATTTATCAAAAAGAATCTGTCTGATATAGACGTGATTACTGTGTAGAAAAGTACCACTGTTTCTTGTTCAGTGCACTGTTTCTCTGCTTCCCTACTGTCAGTGCCGCGCAACAGTCTCATCTTTATTTTTCAGTCATACTCATGCGTCTTCATGTGCATATGCTTACTTTGTGGTGACAGGGAGCGCATCTCCAGTCACTGCACAATGCTCCCACATATTTCTTTGCGTATTGTTCATCACCCAACAGGCTACAGCGGCCACACGCTGATCCTTGTTTTGCCTACCGCTTACTGCTCCGGTGCTGCAGGAACCAAGCCAAGCTCCAGCAGAACCTCATGTACCTCGCCGCCATCGCCGACAGCCAGCCTCCTCAGACGGCGTCGCTGTCTCAGGTCAGTTCTCGTCGACGCTGGCCTCGTTGCGGTTCTTATTTTTCTGGAGTTGTTAGGCCTGAATGAGTTTCTTGATCGTTTGGCATTGGTTGTGCGCAGTACCCGTCCAACCTGATGATGCAGTCCGGGCCGCGGTACATGCCGCAGCAGTCGGCGCAGATGATGTCGCCGCAGTCGCTGATGGCGGCGCGGTCGTCGATGATGTACGCTCAGCAGGCCATGTCGCCGCTCCAGCAGCAGCAGCAGCAGCAGCAGCAGCAGGCGGCCGCGCACGGCCAGCTGGGGATGTCCTCCGGCACGACCACCGGGTTCAACCTCCTCCACGGCGAGGCCAGCATGGGCGGCGGTGGCGGCGGGACCGGCAACAGCATGATGAACCCCAGCGTCTTCTCGGACTACGGCCGCGGTGGCAGCGGCGCCAAGGAGGGGTCGACCTCTCTGTCGGCCGACGCCCGCGGTGCCAACTCTGGCGCGCACAGCGGCGACGGGGAGTACCTCAAGGGCACCGAGGAGGAAGGAAGCTAGGCCAGCGGCATCGTCGCTAAGCACTGGCATAGCAGCAGCAGGAGGAAGAAGAGGAGTAGCAGGTAGTGTTCGAGGATGGTAGTGCATGGTAGTAGCGGATTAGCGGTAGCTAAGGTTGTTGCGTTGGCGAAGTTTTAGGTGAGTGAGTTCCATGGAACCTGGAGGTGGTAGTGGCGTCTGCATGCAGGCTCGCTTGTTTTGGATGTGCATGGCAGGTTCTCGATCAATCCTAGTTAAGATGTAGCGTCGAATGTCGCCGGTGGTTTCTTGCGTGGTGGCGATGGTTTGTGAACACTCCCAATGTAATGCTGAATGATCATGGTGTTTTCTTCTTCACATGCCTTCTCTAGTTGTGTTCATTGTGCCGTGGATCATGAGTTAAATCGGAGAAGTAGCCCAACTTCACCAGTAGGGGTTACACAGATCTTAATTATGACAGCATTTTACATATGGTTTATAAGATATTTACTCAAATGCCTGTAAACCACCAGTCCATCCTTTAGTGTTCACAGATAGAAACTAATCTACACCAATAAAAAAATGAGTTGCGTTGATCCAACGAATCTCACAGTCTATCTAACGGTCTATGTCACTCATCTTAAATATCAACGTGAGCAATAATCAAGTAATCTCTACTCCGAATGGAGGAGTTTGTACATACTTGATACCCAGCCTTTAATGCAAAATAATAAAAACGAGCACCAAGTTAATTTGAATATAAACCCAATAATGGGATTAATAGGCAGACAATTAATTATGATTACAATTAATTAAGTATATTTAAGTAGTAGATATTTTTTCACGCTGATTTAATTATGAAATCGAATCATTAATGTAAAAAATAATAAAGAAACCGAACACCGAATCAACTTAGAAATCAAGCCATTAATGAAATTAATAGGCAGACAATTCATTACGCATGCAATTAATTGCTCTTGTTTAAGTAAAGTTTTTTTATATCAAATTAATTTGGAAATCAAGCCATTATGCAATTAAGAGGCGGACAATTAATTACAATGCAATTAATTAAGTCTATTTAAGTAGGGATGTTTCACACCAAATCAATTATGAAATCGAGTCATTAATATAAAAATAATAAAGAAACCGAGCACATAATCAATTTGAAAATCAAGCTATTAATGCAACTAATAGGCACACAATTAATTGCGTGTGTAATTCTTTTTGGAGAAACGCGCGTGTAATTAATTAAGTCTGTTTAAGTAGGGATTTTCTTCACACCGAATCAATTATGAAATCGAGGCATTAATGCAATCAATTAGTTAGTCAGGCACTTATTACGGTTGTAGATAATTAGTATTAGGAAGATTTTTTAACCGTATGTCTACTATTAAAGGGGGGTTGTGGATTGTAGGTGGTACGTCCAACTCCCCTCTCCATGATCCCCTCTATGAAAAAAACATCCCCTCCTACCTCCCCACAGGCACGGAAATTACGAAATCGAGTCATTAATGCAAACAAATAAAGAAACCGAACACCGAATCAACTTAGGCTGGCCATAGTGGTGGTATCTTAACCGGTATCATGCACTGGGGAATAGCAAACACGCTGATGTGGCAGAGAATTAAAGAAGAGAGAGAGGGTTAGAGTAATATAGGTAGATACCATATCATGTTAAATGCTATGCTCCTTTGTGTCATGCATGACAATAAATAAGGCCATATATGATACTACTCTATAATACTATGCTATAAAGATAGTATCATACACTACTATCATGCATATCATATTAGTACTATATGATACTCCCCCCTATTAGTAGCCTTAGAAATCAAGCCATTAATGTAATTAATAGGCAGACAATTCATTACGCATGTAATTAATTGCCTTTGTTTAAGTAGTAAAGTTTTTATATCAAATTAATTTGGAAGTCAAGTCATTAATGCAATTAAGAGGCGGACAATGAATTACGCTGTAATTAATAAAGTCTATTTAAGTACGGATTTTTCACGCCAAATCAATTGAAATCGAGCATTAATGCAAAAATAATAAAGAAATTGAGCACATAATCAATTTGAAAATCAAGTCATTAATGCAATTAATAGGCACACAATTAACTGCACGTGTAATTAATTAAGTCTGTTTAAGTAGGGTTTTTTTCACGCCGAATCAATTCATGAAATCGAATCATTAATGCAATTAATTAATTAGTTAGGCACTTAATTATGGATGCAGATAATTAGTAGTAGGAAGTTTTTTCAACCGTATGTCTACTATTTAAGGGGGGTTGCGGATTGTAGGTGGTACGTCCAACTCCTCTCTACGAAAAAAACATCCCCTCCCACCTTCCCACACGCACAAAAAAACTATCTTCCTTGCCTCACGCAGAAACAAAAGAAAAATAGAAAAAATATCGTCCTCTTCCCGATCTCCCCACCACCATGATTTGCTACCTGCCGCACCGCTCGGCTAACATCCTATGAAATAGCGACACGCCTCATGGTTGATCCGGTCGCTGCCCTGCGTGATCAGAGCTGTACCCAAGGAGCGCGCCTATGAGTTGATCCGGTCACCGCTATGCATCATCCTTACGGATCGAGTGTGGAAAGAGAGGGGTGACAGGACATGAGCATTGGGCCGCTAGCGCAACTCTAGGGATGCGATGACTGGGAGGGACGTCGCCGCCCTCGGATGAGGGTATGGATAGGTAGTCGCTGAGGCTGTGGTGTGCTCACCTCCTCAGATCTCGTGGTCATGGCCGGAGCCGTGTCGGGAAGAGTAACCCACAGTCGATCCAGAGCAATATGAGTGGAGCAGCCAAGCGGGATCCCACCCCACTGCCTCTAATGATTAACGTTAGCGGGTGAAAGAGGGACGATGAGGAGGGCGACGCTGGTAGGAGAATGAGATGCGGTGAGGTAGGCTGTGCCGATGTTCGTGGAGTGGTAGTTGCGGGAAGAGTCCTCACGCATGCGACCTTTTTCACCCAATCAATCTCCCTCGTAGCATCATCTTCCTATCCATGCATGCATTGTTTCCATCATGGGGAGAGTGTTGCAGCGGGCCACCGGAAGAGTATAGATCGATCAACCCAGCAGCCACCACCCTGAGAGCACAAAGCGAGCTGTGGGGAATCTGCACACGCCGGTGTGACACCACCAGATGAGGTCATGTGTCGATGCTCAGAAGGAGGCCGCCATGGACGTCCACTTCAATGACATCCCTTAGCAGTTACCATCACACACGTCTCCTAGCAAACCTCTACCTACATCTACCTAACTCATTCAACATTGTAACGCATTGATGTCGTCTGCAACATGTTACACCAAAAGCTATTGATAAACTGAAATGTCGGTATAAAACAGAACAGTTGTTCAGTTTCGGTATTAGAACTAATTATTGTGTAATAGTATGATCCATTTTCTATTGATCGTGTTTGAAAGGAACACCATTTCTGAACAATGAGGCTGTTGAAGTCACAAGGTAAGAAAAAATAGATATTACTTATTGCCACTCATTTTCTGTTTGACTGTGTTGAGATGTTTACATATCACATGTAGCGTTATATAGATGTTCCAAAGTAATTTCAGCTGATATGTGATAACCCACAAGTATA
>CBMN010036200.1:0-12463 GCA_000582825.1 Hordeum pubiflorum
AAGGGTCAGATCATGAAATACTTTCCTGACGAGTTCATTTTGTGCAATTCTTTGCGTATAAGGTCAGAACAGTGATTTCGTCCGCCGGGATGCACCTGGGCGTGTCGCACGAGCCTCCCTCCCTCGTGACAAAATAAACAGCTAAAATGTCAATTCATGGCACATTCATCACGCACTTTGGCGTCCCGACCTGTATCACCCGTCGTCCATTGGCGTGCGTCTTCTGTGCATGCCCGTGCGTCATGCCACTAACTACACGCCGGCCACCCGGCGGCAGGTAGGATCGGCGGGGATCAGGGAGAGGGTACCATCTTCATCCGGAGAGTATATCTAGCAGATTCTGTAAATCTCCTCGTCCCGTAAAATAATCGTCGTTTTACAGAATTTGGACAAAAAATCATCCCGACCAGGTCTTATAAAACGGCCCATCTCGTAATTTCTTTTACGGGAGCTGTATATTTCAACCCCATCCGTCATATTTTCAGTTTTTTTTACAGTTTTCTCTATCTCATGCGTGCATTGGCGGGAGAGAAATTACAACACCAACCACTTCCGTCGCAGCCGGCATCACTGCCGCCCGAGCTTAATTCCAGCCAAATAGAGAAGCCGCCGCATGTAATCGCCGCCAGCATTGGTGCCCTACCATGGGCTTGAACCTCAATCCCCTCCCCGGGTTGGCTCGGCGTGCGCACCCCGACCCCAGACTGCATTGGTGAATCGGCGAGCAAGCAACCATGGCGCCGTCTTCCCTTTCCTCCTCACACCTATTCATCACCGCGTCCCTCCCCAAGCTCTCTTCCATCCGGTGGCCCCGCCTCCTAGGCCCGGCCCGGCCCTGCTCCTCGCCCGTCTTTCACGCCCTCATCGTTGAGCACCCTCGCCGTTGACGCCGCAGGAGGCGGGACCGCACCTGCAGGCCGAGGTGGCAAAGCCCGTCTCCGTCTTCGCTGACATCCCCGACGACAACCAGTGGCGCTACAACGAGTTCCCCGCGCCCGTCAAGAATGGCAAGGTCGAGCATGTGCGCTTCTCCAAGGACGACGACGTGTTGCAGCTCCGCCACGACGATCCGCAAAGAGGAGCCGCATGAACTCCAAGGCTCGCCGGACGCGTGCGCTTCTCCAAGGACATGAAGACCCAATTGTACATTAGATTACACTTTTATTAAAAGGGTTTATGTAATTTTGCAGGCACAATGAAATATATTTTTACGAATTCTGTTATAACGAAAAGAAAATCATATTGTAAAAATACGAAGAAGGAAAAAAATGCTTTGCGGTATCCTATAAACCGATTTTACGGTACGGTATTTTAAGGGATCTTAGCATATGCTCTGAACCGAATCCCCGATCCCACCCCGCACAGCAACCCTGACCGTCGGATCTCCCCTGCACCGCTCCATGGGCCACCTCACCCACTCGGGTGAGGTGGTTCAAATCAGGCGGCTCGCCTCCTTCCTCCCTTCCCCGTCCGTCTGGAAGCTTTCCTTCCTTTTTTGCAGCAGACGGAGGAGCGGGCCGGCTTTAGCGCTTTGCTTGCTCCCTCTTTCTCCCTCCCTCCCTCCCTCCCTCCCTCTCTTTCCAGCCTTATTATTGATCGAAGAGCCCACCGCACTCCCTCTTCCTTTCTCCTCCTCGCTAAGCAACTCAGCTCATCTCACATCATCCGTAGTCGGAGCTAAACACTAGTGCCACACCACCACTAGTTAAACTGCATCCTGGAGGAGCTGGTGGGAGGGAGGGAGGGAAACCAACTAGCCAAGTGAGTGCGCGGCCACAAGGTAGTTTCAGCGCCAGTACGAGGAAGCGGGCACAAGGGACAAGAAGAGCTCGATCGGCGACACGGCCGGACCGGCGATGCCGCAGCCTCTGCTTCCTCCTTCGCTCCTCCTCCTCCTGGGGTTCCTGCTGCTCATCCAAGCGCCTTCTGCAGGTATGCACGATCTTCGGCAACTCTGTCGGTCACGTCTGCATCCTGTTCTTTGCTTTGCTCTCCGGGCAATCTGAAGAATTCTGTTCCCTTCTTGCCGTTGAGGTGTCTGGACTTTGGAAGCTTCTTCTCGCTTTCTTTTATCATTGTTATTACGCTCTTTCGAGTTCCGTGCCCGCCGAGCACATGCCCAGTCCAGATATTTGATTCCTTCCTTCCTCCCTGCCACTGGAGCATCATCATCATAGCCCCAAGGAGAAAGATACATAAAGAAATCGTAGTAGTGTACCTTTTCTTCTTCTTGTTGTTCCTGGAATAGAATTCAAATCACAGGGTAACTGAGTAGTAACTGACGTCCCTCTCACGTAGGTTCTTCGGCCGAAAGTGGCGTCGGTTCTTCGACCGTCCTCTTCGTGTCGACATGGTTCCGTTTTTTAGACGGGGAAAGAATGTGGGTGACAGTGAAATGAACCTACATTCATCTGTAGAAACCAACGGTGTCTGCACTCTCAACCGTGCAGCATAGGCAAAAAACACATCCACCCAATCATGCACGCGCACTCGCGATAAAATCGTACTCCCTCGTCGTGTCGTTGTGACTTGTGAGGGTGACTTGCCGCGCTGCGCGTGCAGCGACACCGCGCACCTAACACGGTTCATTTTGAATTCCGCAGAATTTCTCGCGCTCTTCACAAATTTATTTACTATATGCAGTAACGTTAGTGAGTACGTACATTTTGCCAAGTAGTATATACTTCATCGGTTGTTAACGCCGATACACGTGTCTGCCCTGCAGCGCCGCAGTCCTTCATCGGCATCAACTACGGCGACATCGCCGACAACCTGCCGCCGCCGGCGTCGACGGCGCGGCTCCTCAAGTCCACCACCATCGGCAAGGTGCGCCTCTACAGGACCGACCCGGCCGTGGTGGCCGCCTTCGCCGGCACGAGCATCTCCCTGCTCCTCGGCGCCGCCAACGCCGACATCCCCTCCTTCGCGTCCTCGCCGTCGGCCGCGGCCACCTGGGTCGCCGCGCACCTCCCGTCCTCCTCGTCGCCCGCCGTCAACGGCATCTCCGTCGGCAACGAGGTGCTCTACTCCGGCGACGCCGCGCTCATCTCGCAGCTGGTCCCGGCGCTGCAGAACATCTACGACGCGCTGCCGACCAACTCCGGCATCAAGGTGTCCACCGTGAACGCCATGGACGTGCTGGCGTCGTCGGACCCGCCGTCGTCGGGCGTGTTCAAGCCGGAGCTCTCCGCCGCGCTGGACCCGCTCCTGGCCTTCCTCAGCAAGACCGGCTCGCCGTTCCTCGTGAACCCGTACCCCTACTTCGCGTACCAGGACGACCCGCGGCCGGACACGCTGGCCTTCTGCCTCTTCCAGCCCAACGCCGGGCGGCCGGACGCCGGGTCCGGGCTGACCTACACCAGCATGTTCGACGCGCAGGTGGACGCCGTGCGCGCCGCGCTGGACGCCAAGGGGTACAAGGACGTGGAGGTGGTGGTGGCCGAGACCGGGTGGCCGCACAGCGGCGGCGCCGACGAGGCCGGCGCCTCCGTGGAGAACGCGCGCGCCTTCGTCTCCAACCTCGTGTCCCACCTCCGGTCCATGGTCGGCACGCCGCGGATGCCCGGCAAGTCCGTCGACACCTACCTCTTCGCCGTGTACGACGAGGACCTCAAGCCCGGGAAGGCGTCGGAGAAGTCCTTCGGGCTGTTCCAGACCACGCTCACCGAGACGTTCCCGACCGGGCTGATGAGGAACGGCACCGCGGGCCTGGCGCCGGCTCCGGCACCGACCGTGCGGCCGGCGAGCCCCCCGCCGGCGATACCGCAGGTGACTCCGGTGCAGCCACAACCAAGCGCGGCGTCAGCGGCGACGGCGCCGCCTCGGCATGCTCGTAGCGCTGCTGAATCGCCTCGCACCGTCTCGGCGCTCCACCTGTTTGCTTGTTTCTTTTTCATGTCTCTGTTGGTCTGATCTTCCATTTCTGTCTGCGATCTCGGTAATGTGTGTTGAGGCAACAGGCAAGCAACTTGTGTTCTGCTTTGATGTGGTTTTGCATTGTCAATGGTGCAACTCAGATACGATGTGAACAAATATATATTTGTTGGCGTATGGACACACTGACAGTCATCATATATATCATAAAAAGAATGATCAGCCGAAGCATACATGAGTATTTTGTTGGCGTACACATAAGAAAAAATACCAAGCAAGTGCAAGGAAAACATACAGGCCAGGCCGTACACACTGGGCAATGACAACAGAAACAAGAATCTGCAGGCAAAACCTAAGGTTTCAGAAGAAGTCAACAACTGAACAAGAGCTACAACAAACTCTCAGCATACCACCATCTTAGAGAAAAACAAGGCAAAGGCAGCGTCGAACAAACAAACAGGCACACAAAAAATGGCAGATATCATCGGTTTTATTTATGCGCCGGAATGAGAAACCGGGGAGGTGCCGAACTGCCCGTCTTTGAAAAAATGGAGGTACTGCTGCGGCAAAGGATGCTCCACCTACAGCATAAGAACCACACAAGGTTAGGTTTCCCCAGCCTTATTTCATACTGCAGCATAGAAGAGGAATTCACACAGTGCAAAAATAAAGATCACATCTTACCCAGTCGCCATCAGTGTCGTCGCTAGGAACCAATACATTCATTTCACTGGATTTAGCCGAAGTAATAGAAGCGCCCAGTGAATCTTTGTTCAGGTATAACTGACACCCAGCTGTGTTGTCAATTGATATTGTCGGTGCGGTGCCCTACAGGTAAAGAGGTGACGAGTTTAGTCCTTCGCGACACTAGAAGCATGCGAAGTTCAAAAGGTTTGACCAGCATACAAACAAAAGTGACACTTTTACACCGAGGAAACAAATTCACAAAACAATCGAGTACCTGACATTGCACCTCAACGCCGTTGCCGTTGACAACCTCAAAAGCTGCTACGACATCCTGCATGACATGTTAACTAAATTACCCTCGGCATATGCAATATTAATTCCCCCAAAGAAATGCAATATCAGTTAGCTGACGTCCCAGAATGGTTTTTGCTAACCTTGAAAACAATTCCAAATTTGGTGCATTTGTCGACGGTGATATTGTTTACTTTACCTGCAAAAAGTTTAGCATTTGCTATTGACCAAAGCTTCCAGAAGAACATAATATATCCAAAGTAAAGATATACTTGTATACGTTACCATTTACTTGAAGGACGGAATCCTTGCATCCATACACATAGATAGACTGTTTAGAATCACACTCATTAATAGCAAGGTCCTTTCTACCAACTTGATTTTCGACCACCCATCTGTCATTGTTCAGAGGAAATGAAAAACAGATCAGTGTAAAGAAATATGTGCTCATTTTATCAAGAACCACAATATTATCCTCCTAA
Source organism: Hordeum pubiflorum (assembly GCA_000582825.1). Taxonomy (NCBI): domain Eukaryota; kingdom Viridiplantae; phylum Streptophyta; class Magnoliopsida; order Poales; family Poaceae; genus Hordeum; species Hordeum pubiflorum. Next base: position 5,334 of record CBMN010036200.1, read on the forward strand.
TTAAATGATCCAAGATCCACTAAGCAGCATATGTAAATTATGAACACCGATAAGAAATTTAGATTAGGAAAGAAGGTTAGCTCCTTCGTTATCAGATGGAATTAATTATGCAGTACGACACTCAATCAAATACACAATACAAACTTAATCCAATGTGCTTCCTTAATTTTCTTTGCAATAATTTCTCTTGATATTGCATTTAATTATCTCCAGAAAGTACGAGATGAGTGTTTTTTCATATACGAATTTAACTATCCCTTTGTCTTATGTGAAGTCATTTCCTCTGAAACTCTTTCATCTATTTTTGTGCCACAAACCTCAACACAAGCATTCATCTACACAATTCGTTAAACAGGATTACAAATCCATATCCTGTTTTTAGCTTCCCTCTTAACTAAGCGCAAATCCATCTATTTCTGTGCCTGCTCTCTAACCCAACTAATCAAACACAAGGTTTCTATACCTATTCCACATGGTTGGGCCTGCCTGGCATTGATGCAGACCACCAAACAAACCCACAACGTACTAGTGACAACCTGTAATGACGTACTCCCTCCGTAAACTAATATAAGAGTGTTTAGAACACTATTTTAGTAATCTAAACGCTCTTATNNNNGTTTACAGAGGGAGTACTAGATAATAGATGCTAGATACCCGTATCTCGTTTTTTTGCACTCACTTGCGACCCATCTGAAGCTCCAGTTTTGGGGTTCCAGTCTTCGTGGCAAAGGTTCCTGCACGAGAAGTCTTCTCGGGAGCAGGGGCAGCAGCACTACTGTTCACAACACCACTTCTATCAGCACGGTTTTTAGTCTTCATGTCATCAGTAACCTTTCGCAGCCCTGCAAAAATAATAATAGGGCTTCATATGTATGTTATTCTAGAAGGAAAAAACAAATCTCTGGTCATAGACAAAGCAGGTGCTACCATCTACCTGAAGTCACATCTTTGCCCCCACTGATCTCTTGAAACACAGCTGACATCCCTTGCTTAGGCTGCGAAGATTTTGGAGATTTGTCTGTGCTAAAAAGAGGTGCTGATGGTGCAGCAGGTGGAGGAGGACCCTTAGCCGCTGGGGCTTTTGGTGTTGGAGCAGCAGCCTTTGGTGGTGCACATCCAACAGGACCCCACACAGGCCCAAGTGGGTAATATTTCTTAACATAATCCCTCAAGCCAGGCATGTAGAGCTCCTTCAAAGCTTTAGCCCACTCAACGTGGTCAGCGTCTTTGTTCTTGTACTCAACAAGAACCTAAGAGAAAAACGGTGTATATGCGTCATGAACCAAAACAACAAATACACATCTGGTTTCGTAGTAGAATGAAAAAATTCAGCTGGATCGCTAATACCATTGTAATGTGATGCACAAACTAAATCACTCTCTGTGAGAGGGCATCTTACAAACATTAATCAAAATCACAAGACAATTCAGGCAAAACATAAGTAAATGTTTCACCCAAAATGGTCGCATGTGTGGGTTGACAAATATAAAACCTTCATCAAAAACATAAGTATTAACTTTATGCTACTCTAGGCCTTTTAAGAGTAACCCTATTAACTCATGTGAACCTAATAGATAAGTTGTCGAAAACTTCATAATCCTGACAGTCCCCTTCCAGAATTACGTTGACAGGTTTATCTTGTCCCTTCCTCGGCACTCTTCCTCAGTCACTCATGCAGACAGCACATAACCCATTCCCCTTTTACCCTTTTACCGGGTTTGTGAGCTCAGCTCTCCAATGCACTTGTGCTGCATCTAAAACACTGGGTGTGCCCTTCACCTTTTATCTTGTGCAAGATATAAGTTCATTCTCACCCACCCCAACAAAATCCCGATTTAGCGACCAAAAATACAAGGTACTCCCTCCGTCCGGGTTTATTAGGCCCCCTTATATTCCGGGTCCAACTTTGACCATCTATTTGATTGAAAAATATAAAACATGTTGCTATAAAAAGTATATTGATAAATTTGTATTTGAAAGAGGTTTTCCATGGTATATTATTATGAGATAGAATTTATATTTCATAAGTTCAAATTCATGGTCAAACTTTGGCGCAAAATGATAGGGTAAAATGCAGCTCTCCAATGCACTTGTGCTGCATCTCATGTAGGTATAAATGCAGCTCTCAGGGGTAAGGCTCAGCTCTCCAAATTCATGTGGCATGTACTGTTTTAGATGCTTATAGGGTTCAATTTCTCCCGGATGAATGTAACTTTAAAAACAAGGTTGTCTTCTGATGCTTTTAATTGTATTTTCAATTTCTCCTGGATCAATGTAACTTTAAAAACAAGGTCGTCTTCTGATGCTTTTGATTTTATAAAATACACCTGTTTCATTTTCATGGTAAAAATAAATTTTGATTAAACAATAATTTAGTAGTGACAATCAGAAACGCTAAATGGGTTGTTTTGCTTGAATAAGAAAGGATGACAGTCATAATGTGTTACAGTTGCATCCCACTAATCTATAGTGGACCTTCCCAAAAAGAAACAACACCAAAGCATTCTTATCAGGCTTTTTTGCTATTCATAAACTTAACCACAGCAGTAGGTATAAATGCCACATGTATTGTGAAGCAGCGACAGACCCAGCGCTAGAAGCTCCCACGCCACGTGGTGTCCGGGGAAGGATTATACGAGGCAAGCCTTACCCCTGCACAGTGCAATGCAGAGAGGCCGTGTCGAACCCAGGACCTCTTGGCACACGTGGGGAGTACTTCGCCACTCCGCCAGGCCTGTCAAATATGGTATAATAAAAGAAATACCTTGTTATTATAGAACTCGGCCATCTGCCAGCTTTCTTCAACATGTGCTGTTGGGAAACTCATGCCTTGCAAGGTGGAAGAATAAAAGCAAATCAGGCGCGAAACGTGTATAACCTCGACCGGACTCAAAGCCAACGATGCAATTTCACTAACCGCAGTCTTTTCCCAAGAATGCAACCCAAGCCAGGGCAGCAAGACTGTCGGCAACACTCTTCATATGATTGAAATAGTCGGGCCTCCTTCCTTCCGTCATAGCGGTTGCTTTCGCGATAGTATCATTTAGAGGCTTGAAGAAATCCTGCGCATTAGCCATTGATGCAGGTTTCTGCAGAACAGGGAAAAAAAAAGTTCAGTGGTGTAAGAATTGCCATTACATTTTTCCAGATCCATCACGCACGGTAACATCGTACTATATCGCAGCATCCTATACAGAATAACAGTTTAGAGAAGCCACAACAGCAAAATGACCTCAGCCCCAGACGTCCCGATCGACGAAATCCCACGTTTCCTAACCTAGGATCAAAATCTCGGCTCGATGAGCCATTTCCCGCAACCAATGCCCCAGTGCCCCAAAACCGAAGGGGGCACAGCGGAGATCTAAGCGCTGAGCGCGGACGTACACAGCAGATCGATCGAGGGCGGGGAGAAAAGCGCGCGCCGTACCGCGTATTGCTTGGCCTGGATGAGGAGGTCCTTGGCGATGGCGAAGGCCTCGGCGAGGACGTTGGTGGCCTCGAGCACCGTCCCGCCGATCTTCTCCGCCGCGGCGTTGAGGCGGGCGAAGGCCTCGGCGACGAAGTCGTCGTAGGCCAGGATCGACGGATCCGACGCCGCCAGGGCGCCCCCGAGGTCGCGCGTTACCGAGGCCCCGGACGCGGCGACGACCTCGAGGCGCGCAACCGCGGCCTCGAGCCGCTCGACGAGCCCCTTCTCCATGGCGAGGCGAGGGAGAACGAATCCGGGCCGGTGGGTCGGTCGTGCGTGTTCGTGCGAGCGAGCGTGAGCGCTTTGCGTCTCTGTGGCGCCGCTTCTCCATCTGGTTGCGGTTTTGATGGATTCTGCGGCTTCGCGAGCGGCTTTCCTTTTTTTTTCTGTGGCGACAGGAAATACTTACATGAGATTGTGGAATGCTGCGGCACTGGATAATTCCCCAAAAATTGAAAGTACCACATACTCGATCATGTACTGTGATTCGCAAAACAAGATTAAAGCACCACATATGTTTTTAGTTTATATATATGGGTATTGTGATCTACGGGTAGCTTTTTGAAAGGAAGATTAGCATGATCTAATCAATCAGAAAATGTAATCAAGCTGGTAAAGGTCGGCACTAAGGAGTCGGTGTTGCGTTACGCTTGCAAACGTGAACTTTTTAGCTTTTTGTTAAGTCGGTGAGTTGTCACCGAAAGTTAAAGGCCATCACCAAAGTCTAGCAATGAGAGAGACATCGCAACATATTATCATCTCTTTGCTTAAAAAATAAATCCATTGTATGTTTTTTGTGCAATGGAGGGTTTTTCCTCCGATTTCATTTAAAGAAACCGGGCGAGTCAGAACAAATCCAGTGTATGTATATTATACGAGGTGGCGGGCGGTGAGTAGCGGGCTGCCACCGGAAACCCTAGCTAGAAGAGGCAAGGTGAGGGCGTCATGCAGCTACGTCGGTGGGTACGAGAGTGATCCACCCCTTAAAAAAGGTGGGGCCAGGAGCATCGAAATTCGCTTAGAATCACCACAAGGCTCTGATTCTCGGGAGCTTAGTAATTTTAGGGATTCGTTGTGTATCGTTAGAGTGCTTGTCAAGCTAGTCATGCATGTTGATAGTAGAATGGTACAAACATTTGTAACGGTGTGAAAATCATACATGTTTCTACGGTACAAGCTAGTTATAACCTTTTTGACATCAACGGACAAGAAAGCAAGAGAGTCTAACCGACATCATTTTGTATGTCACGTGAAACATCTGGAAGAAGTGCAACAAATACATCTTTTTCTAACAAAAAACAAGAAGAAAAAACAATAGATATATCTTCCATCACCAGCGTCTCACCTACTTTGAGGTGGCAGACTTGGTTTTAAAAGACATCGATCAACTGGTGCCTCAATACATGGGAGAGTAGTTTGCATGTGTTATCCTTGCACTAATATTTCTTTTTTGGGAAGATAATAATGCTCCGGTCAAGCTCTCTCTCAAAAAGCCATAGATAGCTTGTATTGTGGCTTTTGTGCACACTAAAATATGGACGTTTTCATATTCCTTCATGAGAAATAAGGACAAGTGCTTCTATCTTTTGTTTTTTTAGAAAAACAGGTTATGACATCAAGTCGGATTCAAAATATAAACTTTAGTTCACTTATTTAAATAACTAGAAGTCAAAAGACGGCGGACGGGTCAAAATTTACAAACACATGTAGTCACTTGAACTACACTTCACTTGAACTACACCGTTTCTAAGTGAAAGTGGTGTATTAGACTGTTGTTTCATGTTACCTTTTGTCCACCGTATGAATGTTCCATATTGCTTAATGCTTGAATGACGTTTGTGCATATTATCCATGAGTAATATATGTGACTTCTTTTATTCTTAACACAATAGCTTTATGTTTGAATAATATGATATTTGAAGAAAGCTAACGTGTTTTTGTGTGACCCAAAACAAGTGTAAAGTCATATCTATGTGTTTTATTTCATGTTGGTTTGAAACGCTATGAATAAAAGAGGTCCCTATTCTAGTGCCTAATGAATATTTACAGCTTTACCACACGGCGACTAAAGTCACTTTGGGAGATGGATGCACTGCGTTGTTCTGGGAGGACCAGTTGCCAGGATCACTGTGTCGAGGAGCTTGCGGCAGTCAATGCACGGATTAGCACCCAAACAAAGGCTATCACTATTGTGGACGTGAGACTGGAACACCATGACTAGGCTAGAGACATCGGACCAAACCAGAATGACCAGGAACTACAACAGTTCTTGCGGCTTTGGTTTTGATAAGCAACGTGCAGCTAAGTGCGGAAGCCAACATTGTGGTCACCTAGGCTTGGGAGCTAGGCGGCTACTTCTCGGCACGATCGGCCTATGCAACAAGATTTGTGGGCAGGGAAGTTGCACCTGGAGCGGAGTTCACCTGGAAATCGCGAGCGCCTCACATACAGCTTTTCACTTGGCTAGCCCTAAAGAACATATGATGGACCTCATATCGTTTGGTACGGCGTGGTCAACCTCATCAACTGATATGCCCCTCGTGTGATTATTTTTTGATAAAAGACGCTTTATTACTTAAAAAGTTTAAGTATTACATCCGACCTCTGTAACTAAGATGCACCCAACCAAACCAAGTCCAGTCTCATAAACAAAAAAAGATGACATACAAGTAGTCTTGAAAAAATTGTATGACGCCTAAACCTGGGAGGGTCAATCCTAAGATCATGTTGCCATCCATGTCGGGTAAAAATATCTCTCTTCGTGTTCTCCAAGCGTGTACACACCTTCATAAAACATGTATCGATTCTCCATGCGTTGTAGAGACGACGATAATCGGAGCATGCCCGTGCATCTGCAGATAACGTGCATAAAAGAAATACTTTTATCGTTAAAGACCTTATCATTTCTACATAGCCAAAGCGACCAAATAACGACAAGTGCTCCCACCCTAAGAAGAATTCTAAACATGTGATGAATCCCATGTAACCAGTTGTCAAATATATTAACAACACTACGTGGAAGATACAAGCCAGACACTACTTGGATGATCGACCATATAAAACGAGCTAATTTGCAATGGAAAAATGAAGTGCTTTATTGTTTTGTCATGATGACAAAAAACACAATGCGTACTTCCATGTCAAATCCTCTTAATAAGGTTATCCTTGGTAAGAATGACTCCTCGACGAAGATACCACGCAAAGATTTTATTCTTAAGCGGTATCTTCATCTTCCGAATCTTCTTCTTATTATCAACTGACACCTCTGACTGGATCAGAGCACTATACATAGAGTCCACCGTGAATTTGCCATTCACGCGTAGATTCTAACGAAATTCATTGGCTCCATGTGTACCGTGGATAGTCTCAGTAACAAAGTATTCCACGATTCAAGTCTGGACCAACTAAATCTCTTCTGAACGTCACATTTGACGGAAAGGATTCCAGCACCGTGGCAATAGTATCACCCTTGTGACGCACAATATTGTATAGAGCCGGATATTGTTCTCGGAGTGTAGCATTGCCTAGCCATTTATCCTCCAGAATCTAATGACAGAGAATCCATAGCGGAAGAAGTATTTCTTCGTAGCCATCAACCCAGCCCAAAAGTGTGAGTCCCAGGCTTCCAATATACTTGGGACACTGATACGTCTCCAATGTA
>CBMN010036203.1:0-10745 GCA_000582825.1 Hordeum pubiflorum
CCTCGGCCCTCTCCTGGATTAGGATTGCGATGGGGATTGGCTGCTTGCTTGGCTTGGCCGCCCGCGCCCCCGTGGATCTGTGGGCGTGCGGTTCGAGTTAGTTTACCACGATTGCTTGCTTCGTGAGGTCAGGGATTGGGATAGATCGTGACGCATCTGCTTACCTATCGCCTCCCCCAGCTACAAATTGCTATGCCGCATTCGCCCAATCCTGCCAACTAAATGTTGGTGCTAGTATTGGCTTGCCTTTCCCACCCTACTGGATGCGTCCCCCCTAGCTACTCAACCACTGATCATTCGCGTACCAGCAAGCACTATCCGTGGTTTGGGGTGAATGGAATTCCAAACCTCGACGGTTCCAGTCCATGCATCACGGTGTTTTAGGATTTCTAATCGTCTATGCATTCAGGTTTCAGCTTAAGTCATTTTGTTGTTATGTTTTGCATGTTCTGGCCTTATGGGTAGTATCACCAGCAAGGATTGATGTCTCATTTCTATCCTCAAATTGTTGAAACACCAAAACATAGTTATGCCCCAGTTGGGTGTATTGTAGATAAATAGCAGAGTGCACTGTGTGTAGTTATAAAGGATCGAGCGGGTATTATCATACATGCACTTCCAAAGACTTTTAAGCTCAGTTCATATAGTTATGCAGTGCTTTTTAGCTCAGATATCGTATAGTTATGAAGTGCTCCTTATACTATGTCTGTTTACTATATACATATTATTCATGTATTCTTGGATAGTACCGACTACTTACTAGCGTGAATTAACCACAACTTGCCACATTTCCATGCTCGGATTGTCTCCCCGAGTCAGTATCTATAGCTGAATCATTTCCTTGGTCATTGTGGATTAGGAGAAAAGACAACACAAATAGTGACCCGCGAAAAGAACAGATGTGATGAGTTGTGTTAGAGAATAGGTTCGACCCAGGGTATGCAATTGGCTTCACATGAAGTGTATTGTAGTTCTGATGTTAATGTTTCATAATAGCCAAATAAACAACTTGCATTTAATCATCCTTTTGCTACTTCTAATATAGTAACGTAGTGGAAAAATCCATAAAAAAAATTCTGGCAGCAAATACCGCACTTCTATTTTCCCCAACCCTCAATTATGGAAGTAAAAAACTATTGCTATTTTCCTCATAAGATTGTCGTGTGATACATACTATCTAGAATTTATTTTCTATCGTCATTGCTTTCCTAATTGAACCTTCATTTCAGATTACATACCACTTCTTCCACTGGAAGAAGGGAACCCCATTTGCCGATGACCAGGGTATGTACAATAGATTGACTTGGTGGGAGCAAATGGACAACGGCAAGCAGCTTACTCGCAACAGAAAATTTCTTGTTGTGGTTCCTGTAGTCCTGTAAGTGTTATTCTGTTTCAATTTTTTATAGCACCCCCTCTGATCCATATTACTTGTCGCAGCTTTAGTACGACTTTGGTACTGCTTTTGGGGGCTTATTTGGCAAGGAACAGCATAGCAGGATGTATGCACAATGGCTGATTCTGGCTAGTTAGCAAACACTACACTTATTCATTAATTATACAAAGATCACTTGTTAGTAACATCTAGATCTAACTAGCACATTTACGCTATTATACATTTGTAAGGATTGGGGCATTGCTCTATTGCTCTGACGTATGAATATAAATATATAATTAACTTTGTGCAAGCAACATCAAATTAACCAAGGAACTATAATTAATTAATCTATGTAAGTTCTTAAATGTTCAGAGAAATTCGACATCAAGGATCTCATATGGTACTTTTATATGGGCCATCCATTGTACTTTAGTGATTGTGCGTTATATCTTTAATTTCTTGTGGTCTTCATGCATAAGTGTTTTTAATAATTGATTATTCACATCCGGTTAGTGGTCAGTAAACTTGGTGGCAAACTGATTAAATACTTGGCTGTGATAATGTTTGTGGTTGGTGTGCGAGCAAGCAAAATCAAAAGTGATGACAACTGATTATACTATTTTTGCAGCCTGTAATTCACTAGAATTGTTGACCTGCCTTCTGAGAACATAGTTAGGCACATGATTACTCTGTTTAATTGAATTACAATTTTAGTTTTTTTTATGAGTGGAAAGATCAGTCACACACACACACACGCACACACACACATATATGGACAAATCAAAACCCTGTATGATGCGTCTTTTTTGATAAAATTAAATAGTGATTGTTTCACATATACAAATATGTTTTGCTTTAATGGCCACACTTGAACGTGAGGATAGAACCTCATTTTTCTTTCCTCGTGCAAAATCTGTTTCTCATTTAGTCCAGGGGCATTGAATTTGGGATAACATGCACAATAAATCTTCATTTCCATCATGTGAGACACTTCATGAGATTTGATTAGATTTTTTGTCATGACTTTAGCAATTCTGCGTGCCGCATGTTATTATTGTAGGACGACTAAATACGGATTGATATTTCCAGATTCTCTGTTTTCTGGATCAAACTTATTTACTTAGCTCCTCACAGAAAGAAACCTTTTACCTAGCTGGAATTCTACATATTGTTTGTAGCGGCTGCAATATCAGTCAATATTGTGGTTTGAGTTGCTTTTCGATATGGAAGTATCGACCCATATTACGGTCATATGCCACATTATCGGCCATATTGGTCTGTTAAGGACAGACCGATATAAACCTGATATCCACTAGATTGAAAATTGATAAATTTTGACGGTCTGCACCAGGTTGATCAACATGCTTCTCTTGTGTTCAGAACAGGCCTGCTGATTTGTATCTGTTCTTGAAGAAATGTGTATTCTCTCGACATGGCATTATTATTATTTACTATGTGTCTATGCGGAAATGTAGTATTACATAATTGCCCTCTTTTATCCAAGGAAATAAGTAATTGCCTAAACGTTACTGCATCATGTGGGTGCTCTGAGGTGGACGACAGGGAGCAACGCCCAGAATTTTTCATTTAGGCAAGAGCTCAGAAATTAATGGTGACACCATGCCGCCTGGGGTTGCCGCAGCTAACTGTGTCACTCGGCCAAGGGGGAATCGGCGGGATAAGCTTGAGTTTTGGCACAAGAATGTGAGGAAACTTCTGATGTGGAGCCAGTGAGAGTCCACTGGAGAGAGGGGCTGCTGCCGGTGTGGTCAATTTGCTCATGGACAGAGGAGATGTGGAGCTGGGCAACTGTTGGAGTTTGCTGAAGCTCACTGGCCAGGGGGCTGCTGGGAGCGGCGTTAGGTGCAGGGTTGGTTGTTGGGAAAGAGAAGGTGTTAAGGACGGTGCAGTAGGAGCATAGACGGAGAAATTAAACTAGACTTAGGTGGCGCCGTACAAGGGAGCTGGGTTGGAAGAGAGAGAGAGAGAGAGAGCCTGTAAGCTATAGAGCTGCTAGGGTTACTGCTAGGTCATATAGTCCAGGCTGTTGGTCCTAATGGGCCAGCCCAGGAATACCTGTTGGGCCTAATTGTCACATAAGGTTGGAATTTGCTGCCATATTAGGTTATAACTTCATATTTCCCTCATATAAGTAGTATTTTTTATCATTTTCGCCCAACGCCTAATTGTCACCATGGCAAACATTGCGCCCTGGGCTTGACAACTCGACTCAACGACATTAAATCCACGCTTTTATCCATGAAATGCAGATAAATAATTAATCTTAATACATTTAGCTGATAGTTTGTCGTCAAAGAAACTCTTGTGTTGTTCGGCATGCTTCTAATTCTTATATTTGGGAACAGTATGACTATGTTTTTCTTGTAAAAGATGCTACTTTACTAGAGAAGTGTGTGTTTTCTTCAAAATATAGTTTTGCTGTGCAAAATTATAATGAAGAGTGAATTTTATGTAGTTCAACTCATCCAGGTCACCTGATCCTACTATTATGCCTTGTATGAACGTAAACACATGATTCCCTCATATATTCGTGATTTCCTTCAATTGTCCTTTATAGATCTGAGTGGTCATCATGATTTATGGGGATGTCTCTGTTCCTTTGCAGGTACTTGATAGCTTCGCACACCACAGACTATCAACATCCTATGCTCTTTTTGAACACCATTGCAGTCACTATACTTGTTGTTGCGAAACTACCGAACATGCACAAGGTCCGGATTTTTGGAATCAATGCCGGTAACTAAGCGGCAGCATCCCAGGGTAGACAGCACTCAATATCATGTTTCATCTGAATGGCTGGATGTGTTGCACCTAGTTCTGAATTCACTCGTCAGAGTACCTGTGTGTAGTGTTTGAGAGCTGTTAGTAGATGACATGTTATCATTGTACAGAGAAACGCTAAAAGGCCTGGAAAATGACGCTGTTTTTGCAACTTTGCCGACACACGTTCTGTAGACTCTTTATGCTGCTATATGTTTTGTTGCAAGTATTTGTCAGTTGATACATGTATAGTTTATCTGTGCCTGAAGCTCTTATTTTTTTAATCCCCACAATTTGAGGTAAGATCGAAGGAGTTGCTTGTGCATCGGCGCTTGTCCGCAGGCCACCAAGTAGTGTTTGGTAGTGTTCTGTGCAATGAGAGACCCAGAGAGGTGCAATGATCTACTCCTAGATGAGTTGCCCTGCTCTTCTTCTAAAATATGCACAGGAGATAGTTGGACGCCTGGTTTGGTTCATTCCATGAAGTGTGTTTTACTCTGTTTTGTTTTATCTGTAACCTTCTCTGGGGCATGGAAGGAGCCTTCAAACACCAATGTTGATGCATGCCAACATCAGAGTCAAGGAGCTGATATCTAATTTTGTCTTGCCACGTTTGTCCGAAGAAAAAGACATGATATATGCCTGATGGTCTCAGTTTTTTAATCTTCTAGTAGACGTTAATATCTCAAATATATTTTAAATCTTTGCAGTGTCATCACTTGTGTGTAACATACACATAGTCAGGGTGCCACTGCCACGGCAGGTGACTTTGTCCGGGGAAATAATACCCACCAGACGGGAAGTAGAATCCAAGTGTTAAAAGAAGCCGTCGGACAACCCGTTTTCGACTGGGGAATTTGATGATTCGCCACACTTGATTTGGTGTTTGATGATTTGCCGTGGGGTTGTGTCAGTGGAGGGGTGCCAAATGAATTATCAAATACCCTTCACTCCTTTTCCTTTTTGGGGCTTATCCTTCATTTCAGTGCGAATGTTTGTGACAGATGCAGTCCACATCAACTGCTGCAAGCATCAGCATCGCTCGTCCGGACCGGCGAGCTGGCTTGCTTTGCGACGAAGGAAAGTGGCGACGCGAGGACTCCCTAGCCAGTCAAGAACAGTGCCTGCCCCGCATTACCAATAAGCCACAGTTCAAGCGTACCATGGGTTTACTGTTTAGCATGCAAAACCCCAGATATCCTTTATTCCATTCCGGGGGTATCATCATGGCCTCAACCGTTCAGCTAAGGGCATCTTCAACACTGATCCGAAAATTCTATCCTGCATTCGTCCGCGGACACCGATGTAAAAGCCGGTCATTCAACGCTATCTGCATACATTTTAAACCAGGTTTTAACTAAGCGGACAGAATTCATGCAAACCGTCTGATTTCATGTAAACCGGACGGAATTTATTACATTTTGGATAATTTTTTAACTAAATGTCTAAACCCTACTCTAAACCTAATCTAAATGATTGTCGACGCCCATTCCCCGTGTCCGGCCATGAACAACGAGAACTTGCCTTCGCCTTCTTCAGTTTCGCCTTTGCCTTTTTCAGTTTTGACTCGACGGTCTCCAGCTCTGCCTTCGTCGCTTCTGCCTCCACAGGCTGAGCGGTTAATCGACCGACGATGATCAGCCCGCCAAGCTTAGTCTCAGCGGGAGGGAAGAAGCGGTGGCTTTCTTGGGACTTAAGCGGTGGCGACTCCACAACACATCCGCTCCACATCCTCCTCCTTTCCTCCACATCTGCCATGACCGACGGCGGGAAAGCACTATCGGACAGTCTGTCGCAGAAGATGAAGCACGCGGTGGCCGCCCTTGCAGCCGCCTGGCAGAGCCGCCGTGCCAGGCGGATTGGGGTTGACTTCCCGGCCATCTCGCCTGAGATCTCCGATGACGACGACACCACGATGGAGACGGGCTCCGACCACGACTCCGCCCCGGCTCCCGCGCCTCCTGTGCAAGCCGGCTTCACCATGGAGCCGGCGCATGCACACTTCAACGCCGCCATGGCGGAGGTGCAGCCTGCGTCGACGCCTCTGTCGGTGTTCCAACAGGCGTAGGAGGAACAACGATACATCCTATTCCTCCTGGAGCAACATCGGCTGGCGGAGGGCCAGATCTACGACGAGCACACAAGCGAGGAGGCCGTGGCGGCCATGGTCGCGACGAACCCCAACTTCATCGCGGAGCAGCTCGCCATCTACGATGTCGTCTGCGCTCAAGCCGTCGCTCGCCAGGAAGCGACCGCCATGGAGGCATAGCTGCAGGCGATCGCGGAGGAGAACAACGCCAGCTGCACCTCCTATGCGTCGTCGACGAACCATCATCTGGCTCGGTGAGACGAAGATAGCGCCAGCGCAACCATTTCCATCGTGGACCTCACGTCCACCGACGACGGAGAGGTCGCGGACTCCTCCGAGGATGAGTAGGCCACGGGAGACGGCGGTGACTTGTGTCCAATGTGGGCCAGTCCGTCTCCCGTGTTCTACTATTCCTCGCTGGAGACCGCACCTTCACTTCATCTTCATCGGTCTTATCGCCTGTGCTCATGAAGACGGCGGATGGAAGGACGACACGGGCTTGGACGCCGGACGCCGCTGCCATATGATAGGTTTAGGGATGAGTTTTTTTTTTGTTCTAGATGTTCAAAATGTAATGAAATCCGTCGTATTTGTTTGAAATCCATCATGTTTGTATGAAATTCGGTCATGTTTGTATAAATTTTATCCGTTTTGTTAAAAAAAAAGTTTGAAATGTATCCGGCTAGTGTTGGATGGCGTTCTCTTACATCCGTGTTCGTGAACTAGTCCCCTGTCCGCAGATAGATGTGGGAGAAAATTTACGGATTGACCGTTGAAGAAGATGCCATTATGAGACGGCATTAGCTAGGCGCGTTCAGCGTGAGAATCAATGGCCGAGCTGACCGCGTGCATCTGGTCTAGAGGAATTTAGCGTCACGCATGCTCCCCGTGGCAGCGAGCGAGTATGTGCAGCATCGATCCATCGCGGCACCGCCGACCAAGGTGAATGAGACGGCGGCAGCATTTGGGCAGGGCCCTCCCAGAGATCCCGGCCGGCCGGTGACATGCGCATAATCCATGGGCAGATACGCACGCACGCAGGAGGTCGATCGAGATTCGGGTTGAAATTGTTTGGCCAGGTGCCATTGCGATCGACTGCTTTTTCGCCGCAACAACTTTTGTTCTCCATGTTGCATTTGCACAAGCCCACCATCTGCAGCCGTCAGTTTCTACAGTTTCGTTCATACTGATTACCAAAGACGGCCAGCCCAAGCTAGGAATCTTGGAGCCACAAACTCCAGCCGCGAGATCGAATTTCCTCCCATCGGAACCAACATAGTACCCGTACGTACGTGTAAGCTGGTCCTGGATACGTAAAGCCAGGTGCGTCAACTGCCCGCGTAACGCTCGTCAGAAATCGCGGGCGATCGGCTTAACCATCAATGTCTCCGACAGCGTCAGCCATAGCTATCGTCACCTAGCTAGCAGGCGCAAGTAGCGGCCCGGCGGAACGCCAGTGGACCATGGGCGTTCCAGTTCAGGACCGCATGCAGCCAGTTCGTTATCGTTCGCGGGCAAGGCAATGATGGGCGCGATCATCCATCGGCACCATCAAATCGTAACAAATCGTACTACGTCCAATGATGGATTTGTCAGGAACATTCTTTAGTTTCATACTCAATCGAAAATTAAATACTTCTACCGCTGCAACCTAGGGTCCCAACCTATGGTTGAGTTGATGACACGCCAATAGGAATTAGGTCAACTCTAACCTGCGGAAGGAAACGTACGCGGATTTTACATGATTTTTGTCCATTTGGATCGGCTTGTGGCGCGACATCTGACCTTGTCCGTCAAAATCAGGCCAATGCACCCAATAAAATAACATTCTCATGCCAATGCACCCAATAAAATAGCATTCCTTCTTATTTCCCGTCCTTAGTTTAGGAAAGTGGAAAGTTTAACCAGGAACGGGGAGCTCTTCCCTTTTTCCGCCCGATTTTTTGATCTTAAACTTAAGAATGCTGGTTTTAAGAAATGCCAGTATACTTGCTGGCAGCTGACATGCGTGCCAGCACGCAAAAATCACCTCTCTCGGCCATAATTCATGCATCTCGGCCATAGTTCATGCCGACATATGTGTCAGCAGCCGGCATACATGCCAGCACACACCTTCTCGGACATAGTTCATGTCAGCATACTTGCCGGCGACCGGCATCCGTGCCAGCACTCAAAAAATCGCCTCCTCGGTCATAGTTCATGCATCTCGATCGTAGTTCATGTCGGCACACATGCCGACATACAAAATGATCTTGTCTCGGCCATAGCCCATTCCCCTATCTCGAGCATCTCCTTTTACTTCTTCTTGAACCAAACCCTTTTCCCAGGGGACACCTTCTCAAGTCGATCGTCATGATCTTCATTTAATTCGAGATCAGTGCGAGCTTCATCTCGTATGATTTTGTCCGGGCATAACTCTCCTCGATCTCGAGCTTCTTCTTTTTTACGTCAAAGAAGGTCTTCATTTGCTCCTCTTTCTTTTGCCGCTTCCTCTCCCCACTCACTTCCTTTTGAGTCATGAACTCCTTCAAAGATTCTTGCAACCCGAATGTCAAAGCATCACGCTTGTCATCCACCTTGGAGTTGGTCTTCCCCCTCGGCCACTTCTCACCTTCGATTTTGCTCGACATATTTCTCCGTAAACTTTGGGCAATCACAAATCATCGTCCAACAATGGGTAAAGGTGAATGCCTTGTACCCACGTGGACGTCCATGTCTTCTTGCCCTTTGGTGTATTGTCTGCAGCCATCTTGGCTTTTTGTCTTGTCGCCATCGTACGCTTGGCCACCCTCGTAGATCATGTCCTCTATGAATTCATTGTAGTAGGACGGGTCTTCATGAGTCGGCGTCAGGGTCGGCGGTTCGCCGAACAACTTGCGAGTATCGGGATAGTTGCCTGTAAGGATCCCGGTGGACTGGTCAGTCACCTATGTGACGTTGAGGTCGAGGGTCGCGACCATGAGGAATGCCGACGCGAGTTCACTCACTTCTGGCGAGCGGTCCCGAGGCGACCCGGAGAAGCGGGATGCGCCCGGGTCGTCTTGTGGAAGGAACCCGTACATCCACAACGCTGTCAAGGTGTGCGGCAAATCCGGATGTGGAGGGCGGGCATCTGACGAGCCCATGATGACCTGGGCCGAAGCAACGGCGGCGAGAATGGTCGGTTTGTTGTGAATCTCTAGCATGAGGAGGGACCGCTGCATGGCCTGGGCGACGATGAGATCATTCACCGCATCGGCGGCCTTGCGCCGTGCGACTTCAACTACGGTGCGGGCGGTGGCGACATCTTTTTTGTCCGCCACGACCTTCCTCCTGACAGCCCTCTCCGCTGTCTCCTTGGCCGTCTCCTCCAGCGTGCGCAACTTCTTCGGCTTCTACTTTGGGTGCACCTCGCGGGCGGCCACGTAGTTGACCGTGGCGTCCGGGATGGTGGCGACTGCAAGGTTGGTCGCGTCGGCCATGGCGGGAGTGTTTTGGGAGAGAGGGGGCAAATGGGGTGGACGTGCCATCGACGGGCGGGCCGGGGAGGAGAAAGGAAAACCATGTTTTTCTTTTCACGCGCACTGAAACGGATGCGAGCAGACAAAATGGATCGCCGCGTTGGAATTGGCCTTACCACCTCAAGGTTTTATAGTCTTTTTCTGGAATGGCCTCTTAGAGCATCTACAACTACAACTTGCAAATCCGGCCCCTCAAACGCCCGTAGAATCAACCGGTCGCGTCCGCGGACACTAACCGGTCACCTCTCAAATTTTCACTTTCAAAACCATGTCTCTCATTTTTTTCTCTATATGTCCGGTCACATGCATGTGATTGATGAAGATAAAGTGAGAGAAAAAAGAAATAATAAACAAAAGAAAAGGTGGGTTAAATCCTATGTAACGGATGCAGGACTATTGTCATGACACGCCCAAATGCACCTCATACTCATCTCATATATAAGGGCAATATGAGGAGTGCTGGACTGTCCGGGCATTTAAGGAGGCTATGAGGGGTCCGGTTGGGTCAACCTTTTCCTTCTCTTTTCTGTCCGATCAGTGATCTCTGCGCTCGCCCGGTTAATATGAGGAGTCCGACTGTAGATACTCTTACAATCCTAGTACAACGTCAACTAAAAATGTTCATGGCCATATTAATCAAGAACAAGTGGCCGTATGCCATAGCCAGAACGTTTTTTTTTGAAACGAGGCAAAAGACTTGCCATTTTCATTGATTAAGAAGAAGAGAATTGCCCGGTTAATTAACGGAAAACCTGGCTAAAACCGATACATCCCAACCAATATATGACATGGGTACCACCGGTCAACCTGGCCATCGACATGAAACATAGAGCTGCAAAGAAGAAAGGCATCCGCCGAGACATCGCAAGCGTCATCGTCATCACCGGTTGCCTCTGAACGGGCGATTCCGACTTCACCGTAGAGCTCCAACATCAAGCCAACCCACGAACAGCTGCAGAAACAACAGCGACGCATGCCAACAGATGACCACACGCGC
>CBMN010036205.1:0-28759 GCA_000582825.1 Hordeum pubiflorum
ATGAGGTGTTAAGGACCATCAACAAGCTCCCCCACACTTGCTCTTTGCTCGTCCTGAGCAAAGGTTAAGCTAAAGTAAACATAAACATAACTATTCAAGATATGAAACTAGCATAAAGATTATTCCCAAACATAACTCATACCTGCGGGATATAGGTAGGTAGGTAAAGCATGGCATACTTAAATTGAATATATTGCAAAGTCAAACAGCCGGATCAAAGGGAGCAACAAGTCATGTAGAATGATCAAGATGTGCAAGTGTGATATTTGGTGGAACTCCTTGAGAACTTCCCTCCTCTAGCTTCTATGAGAGCATGGCTGCTTTTCTCTCTTTTTTTCTAGAGATGTGGGCTCTACTCACCCTTAGACACGCGTCCATTATTCATCTCTATTTGCTAGGGAGGTAGGCTCTACTCGCCCGTAGGACTTTTGTCCATTTTTCATCTCCCTTTTCTCTCTTTTTTTCATTAATTTTTTTTTACTCTCATATTTTTTTCTTTTTTTCAGCCCATGTCTCTTTTGATGACAACTAGAGGGGTATAGATGCAAATCTCAAATGGAGCAAGGTTGCATACTTCCAGTGTAGAAGTAGCAAAAGAATGCATGTGTATGTGATCTTGATCAAAAAGCATGACTAGTTTCTCTACCTAGATCGACAAGGTTTGACAAAGTTCAAAACAAATAAGCAGCTATTTCTGTTGCTACCTATCATATTCTCACAAGCAAAAGTATATGTAGGGAATAAAAATTATGCAAGTCATTCTTAAAATAAGTCATATTCATATTCACTTGCAAATTTTAATTCTAAGTGCGGAATTTTGCTCTTTTTAATTTGCAGGATTAATCATGTGAAGAACAAAAGTAGAATGCATGAGAAAAGTATGGAAAGATCTCACTGTGATAATGGAGCACTGAGAGGTGGGCGACATGTTGATGATGAGCTCCGACAACTTTGTGCACAATCGGGGCCATATGACCCCCACACTTGGGCAAAACAGTACCTTGCTTTTATTCATGGACAGAAAAATGGTGAAAACAAAAGGGGACTCTACTGGTGGGATACACCAGAGAGTCAATTTTTTCAAATATAATAAAAAATACTTAAAACTAAAAAATATAAAAGTAAAAATCTAAACCTTTATGTTGGATCAATAAAATGCCAACATTCAATAAGATCAACTTCTTCTATGTTTTCAGGTTCAAGAAAAATTATTAAACGCTGACCATTTACCTTGAAGACATGACCTTCATCATCTTGGAGAGTGATAGCCCCATGCGATGAGGCTTCGAGCACCTTGAACGGTCCTTCCCATTTGCTTCGAAGTTTTCCATGACCGAACAACTTCACTCTAGAATTGAACATTAAAACCTTATCTCCTGGCTTGAATTCTTTCTTTTTGATCCGCTTATCATGCCATCTCTTTGTTCTCTCTTTGTACATTATGGCATTATGATAAGCTTTCTCCCTCCATTCCTCTAGTTCTAAAATTTGCATCTTTTGATTTCTACCTGCACCTTCAAGATCCATGTTCCAACGCTTGATAGCCCAATGTGCTTTGAACTCTAACTCAACCGGTAGGTGACATGTTTTGCCATAGACAAGCTGATATGGTGACATGTCAATGGGTGTTTTGTAAGCAGTCCTAAATGCCTAGAGAGCATCAGGGAGCTTGTCCTTCCATCCTTGCCCCATCTCTTCCACTGTCTTTTGTAGAATATTCTTAATTTGCTTATTTGACGTTTTGGCTTGACCACTTGTTTGGGGATGATAAGGAGTTGAAACATTGTGTTGAATCCCTTGTTGTGCTAATAAGTGGCAGAAGGATTTATCAATGAAATGAGAACCTCCATCACTTATTACCATCCTTGGTGTGCCGAAGCGTGGAAAGATGATCTCATGAAACATCTTTTTGGCACTTGCAGAATTAGCAGCTCGACAAAGCATTGCTTCAACCCATTTGGACACATAGTCAACAGCCACCAAGATGTACTCAAATCCATGGGACATTGGGAATGGACCCATGAAGTCGATGCCCTAGACATCAAAGAGCTCTACTTGAAGGTTGTTTACTAGTGGCATTGCATCACGAGAATTTATGTTCCCATGCTTTTGGCACCTTGCACACCTTTGAACAAAGTTCTTTGTGTCCTCATACAAGGTTGGCCAAAAGAAACCACTTTGCCAAATCTTGGCATGTGTCCTAAATGCCCCATAGTGACCACCATATGGTCCAGCATGGCATCTTTCAATGATCTTGATTGCTTCAGGAGTTGGGATGCATCATCTCAACAAACCATCAGCACAAACTTGGTACAAGTAAGGCTCATCCCATAAATGACGTCGACTATCATAGATGAGCTTCTTTTTATCTACCCCAGGTGGGACATAACCCGTCACCATAAAATTCACAATATTTGCATACCAAGGGTTGGAGTCTGTTACTTTCAGGAGCGTGTCATCTCGGAGGAAATCATTTATCGGAAGCACGGGTGTCTCCTTATAGTGCATTCTTGATAAATGATCTGCTACCGAGTTTTCTACTCCATTCTTGTCTCTTATTTCCAAATCAAATTCTTGGAGGAGAAGAATCCATCTTATCAACCTTGGTTTAGCATCTTTCTTAGCGAGCAGGTACTTTAGAGCAGCATGATCTGAATAAATAATTACCTTTGCTCCAACTAAGTAAGATCTAAACTTATCGATAGCAAAGACCATGGACAAAAGCTCTTTCTCAGTTGTTGCATAATTTAACTGTGGCCCAGATAAGGTCTTGCTAGCATAAGAAATTGCATGATGCTTCTTCTCCTTTGATTGGCCAAGAATGGCCCCAACAGCAAAATCGCTTGCATCACACATTATTTCAAAGGGCAGCATCCAATCAGGGGGTTGAATGATTGGAGCTAAGATGAGCGCTTTTTTAAGGATGTTAAACATATCCAGGCAGTCATCATTGAACTCAAAGGGTGCATCCTTAGCTAGCAGGTTTGTCAAACACCTTGTAATGTGAGAAAAGTCTCTTATGAAGCGCCTATAAAAACCTGCGTATCCAAGAAAACTATGAATTCCCTTGACATTCGTGGGTGGTGGAAGCTTCTCAGTCACCTCTATCTTAGCTTTATCCACTTCAATCCCATGTTTGGACACTCTATGTCCAAGCACTATGCCTTCATGAACCATGAAATGGCATTTTTCCTAGTTTAGGACTAAGTGCTTTTCCTCACATCTCTGTAAGACCTTGTCCAAATTTTCTAGCAATCATCGAAATTTTTTCCATATACAGAGAAATCATCCATGAACACTTCCATGATTTTCACAATCATGTCCAAAAAGTTGGATATCATGCACCTTTGGAAAGAGGCAGGAGCGTTGCATAATCCAAAGGACATGCGAAGGTATGCATAGGTTCCATAAGGGCATGTGAAGGTGGTCTTACTTTGATCCTCAGGGTGGATGGGAATTTGATGATAACCAGAATAACCATCAAGGAAAGAAAAGAAAGAGTGATTTGCTAACTGTTCCAACATTTCATCAATGAAGGGTAACAGGAAGTGATCTTTCTTTGTAGCCTTGTTGAGTTTTCTGTAATCTATGCACATCCTCCAACCCACGACGGTTCATTGAGGGATCAACTCATCCTTGTCATTTTTCACAACCGTCATGCCTCCCTTCTTAGGCACTACTTGCATGTGGCTAACCCATTCACTGTATGGAACTGGGTATATTATGCCCGCGTGTAAGAGTTTTAGGACTTCCTTCTTGACAACATCTCTCATCACATTATTTAACCTCCTCTGAGGCTCCCTAGATGAAGTAGAGTCCGGGTCTGTAGGGATGCGATGTGTGCAGAGAGTGGGACTGATTCCGTTGAGGTCTTGAAGAGAGTAACCAAAAACAGATCGATGCTTTTCTAAGATAGAGATGAGTCAAAAGGTCTCCTCCTGAGATAGTTTATCACTAATGATCACAGGAGATTCTCGATCACCATTTAGAAAGACATACTTTAGGCCAGAAGGAAGGAGTTTAAGCTCAATAGGAGGTCGATCTAGTTTTAGAGCTTCATCCAGCTTAAGGGGTTCTTGTGGTTCCTCCTCTTCCTCAATGAAGTGTTTGGCATCCTCTTCTAGATTGGGTTCAAGGGATTCCAAGAGAGATGCGGCCATAACCTCCTCTAGTGGTTCTTTCTCAAGACCATCTTCCGCCTTAGAATGAATAGATCGATCAAGCGGAAGAGAGAGATTGATACATTTTCCAAGCTTGACATTTAAGATCCCTTGATTTTGTCATTCTTGAAGGAGTCTTTCTATGGGATGTCCTATCAATAGATCGAATTCTAAAATTTCAAAGAGGAAGAAATTTAAATGAATCTCGATCCCACCAATCTCAATGGGAATTGCTTGAGCAATCCCAGAGCTTGGACTAATAGGTCCCAAAGGACTTTTCAAAAGTTTATCAGTTGGAATAGATGGTATGTCTCTGAAGAATGCATATGCAGAAGATTGGGACATAACATTTATTCCAACAGTGGGGTTGTAAAGCCCATCCAAAATGGCCCCATTTAAGCAACAATGAATAGAGGTAGAAGGGGAGTCTAGCCAAATTACTTTAGAAGAGAGCTCCACTTCACTTATCCATTCGTCGCTTAGGATAGACATTAGCACCATCACATTCTACTTTTGGAACTCTTCCTTAGGAGGATCAGCGATGTGTTGATTAGGTGCAGATGGCGCTAAGGACTTCTTTTGGAAAGAATAATTCAAGGTGTTTCCAAAATCAGGAAAGAGATCATCCTCAAATTCAAAAGGAAAATCCAGAGGTGGAATTTCTTCCTCCTTTGGTGGTTTGGGTGTTTGGTCGACAATAGGGTTTATGCTCTCGATAGGCATAGGATCAGTTGTTGAAACTTCTTCTTCTTGCTTGAAGGTTGGTTCTTCATCCTCCATGCGGAATTCATCATGAATTCTGGTGTAGGGAGTGTTTTCAAGGATCTTGTCTAAAATTGTCCTTCCTTCACTCGTAGAAACTTGTAGAAAGGCTCCTCCCGAGGCGATATCAAGGAATTGTCTAGATTCTTTGCTAAGCCACATATAAAAATGTTGCAATAGCATGGGATCGGGTATAGCTAAGTCAGGTCCTGATACAGATAACCCGGAGAGACGGGCCCAAGCTATAGCTAAAGATTCATTGGACTTCTACTCAAAGTTGAGCACCTCCTTGTGGAGACAAACCACTCGTGAGGCAGGGAAGAAAGCTAGACAAAACTTGTTTTGCAATTCTTCCCACTCACCTTGCACACTACCTATGAATCGAGCAAACTAGTGTTTAGCTACTCCCATCAAAGAGAACGGAAATAACTTCCACTTTAAGGTTTCTTGTGACATGCCAGGAATTTGAAGGCATGAACACAATTGCTCGAATTCCCATAGATGAGTGTATGGGTTCTCATCCTCTTCCCCAGCAAAAGGTTGTTCTCAAACCATGGCTATGAAACCAGGCCGTAGCTCATAGCCAGGTGCAAGAATAGGCTTTGAAGATTTTGGAGGCTCCAATCAAGCAGCCTTTGGAGCAGCGATTTGACATATAGGGGTTTTGTCCATGGTAATAAAGATATGATAACCAAGGATATGAGGGCAAACTAGGTTCAAAGAATAGCTACCGCTCCCCGACAACGGCGCCAGAAAACTTGTTGACACAAAATGTGGCAAGGGGAATAACCGCAAGTGCACGGTTGTCAATGTAGCTTTCACCAAGGAGTATTCCGAGGTATCAATTTCCACAAGGAACATGTGTGTTCTACTAACCAAGGTTGTGCCAAGACAAAAGGTGTTTTGGGCTAATTGGGATAAAAGGGGATCCTAAAGACAAGGGTACTAGACAAAGAAAGAGTCTACTAAACTTGTTCACCTCGGAGCACTGGTTCGGTCAAGCACCGTATAAGGTAACTTGTGCCATTACAGCTCAGGGGCCCTACGCTTTAAGAACTTGCACAAACACGTGGTGGACTACAGAGACTAGATGGTGCTGTCACCACCACTAGCTACCACACATCTGCGGAGCAAGCCGCACAAACAGGTAATTAACAGCCTAAGCACCATGCCTACGCTATGAATTACTACTCTAATCTAAGCTAGCCAAGATAGACTAGACCGCATCCACAGAGGTAGAAGCTGGAGATGGTGCCGACAAGCCCGGCACTCCTCCAGCTCTCTCCTCTCCTCTCTCCCTCTCCCTACTCTCTCTAAATGAGAGTGGAACAGAAATGAAATGGTGTGTCATACAATTGAGCATTCCAAGGGTATTTATAGCTAAATGGAGATTGGGGGTATTTATAGGCAAAGATAGGTCGGTTTTGGAGCCGGAGGTGTGGCGGGCGCCACTTGAGAGTGGCAGCCGCCAGGTGGCAGGCTCGGATTTCGTCCATCTTGCACCGACGTATCATCAATGGTCCAGAGAAGCTCCCACATGTCGGTTTTAGTGGGTACATGCATGGGTATGGAGTTGTATGGGTCACAATCCAAGTGATGTCTTCATGCAGCCGTCCATTCACCAACTGACTTAGATCATTGGCTCAAATCACTCCTGGAGGCCATCACGCGGATCATGGACGTGACAGGAGCGACGTGGCACTAAGCGTGGTGGCGAGCGCCACCTAGGAATGGCGGGTGCCAAGGTGGACGTGGTGGCCGCCACATCAGTTTGACCCAATAGCCTCCTCTTGTCTTCCACTTTTATGGTGTACAAAGTTTGGTGCAAAGCCGACTCCATTTCACGGTCATTTCCTTCAGTTGAGCTTTGTCTTTGGGTTGGAACACATTCTTCCAGACCTCCATGTGATTCAATGGCAAGAACAAAGCTTACCATGGGCTCTACATTGAGTGTAGAGGCCATGGACCAAGTTTAATGGCCATTAGGCGCATGTCCATGGCGGCTGCCATGATTTTGTGGTGCCCGCCGTGTGACTTGCCTTGATTCCGACACATTCCATCTTCCACTCTTCCAGAAGCCATAACTTTGTCAACCGGACTCCAAATTGAGTGAACCAAAACTCCATTTCATGTATCTCGGCGAGAGCTTCGACATGGAACAATCAAATTGAGCATTTAAGGAAGTCTTTTTACCATGTATTTTGCCATATATCACCTGCACTCAGAAAAATCATCACAACTCATGGAAATGGTTAGTAATAAACCCTATGACTATGGTTTATATTACTTTCATGACCATTATAGCTATTGTTGATGGTATAAAATGAGGTGTTAAGGACCATCAACATCCATCCTATTGCTGAGAGCATCCACCTTCTTGTTCACATCTACTATAGTGGTCTTCTTCTTCTTAGGCTTAGGCTCCATGGGAGGTTCGAGTGGAGATTTCTTCTTTGGAGGAGGGGCCTATTGAACTTGCCCCGGAGCAGCTTGAATACCATCCATGTCGGGGTAGTTCACATTGCAATATTTAGCAGAGGTAACCTCCCCAAACTTCCCAAACTTAACATCTGTAAGCTTCTCTCCCGGGTTGAGGGGTTTAACTAAGGTGTCTTCGGGGACCTTGAAGGTAGGTCCTTGGAATTTAATAGGCCCTCCCTCAATAGGTAGGCACCTAAGGGGTATAAAGACTAATTGAGCATAGGCTACGGTGAGAGGATCTGGAGTTTTAACTAATTCCTTGGAAGGAACAGGTACTATGGCTTTGGAGGAAACTCTCACCATCTCTTTAGGAGGGATGATGGCTAGAGGCCAGTCATGCTCTTGTTTAGGCATCTTGGAAGGGGTTGAGGAAGAGTTGCTATCGCTAACCATGGTAGGTAGCTTTTCCTTGCTATTTTCCTAAGGAAAGTGGGTATGAATGAGAAGAGAGGCAGGTACGGGGTTCATTATATAGTGGGTTTGACTTGAGGAGGGGTCAAGAATTGACCTCTAGGTTTTCGCGGCGGCGCAGAATCTTTCAAGAACGAATGTCGGTGGTTCCAGAATCTAGTAGATAGGTAAAGATATGGGGAGAAAATCTTGCATAGGGGGTTTCACCCCTTGGTCGGCCACACAGGGGGGCCTGGGCAGCCGCACGCCCTGTGGGTCCTCCCCGCGATTTGTTTTATCGGGTATATCTTTGGTACGATCTTATCCGGAAACCATTTAAATTATGAACTAAAACTATTTCTGTCAGCAAAAAACTCTTATAATTAAATTTATTAAGGAAAATGTAAAAATTCCAGGACATCTATTTCCTGGGGTAAATTTTCAGGTTTAAGAAATATTTTGAGGCATTGTCCATTTACCTTAAATAACTTACCTTCCTTGTCTTGAAGCGTTATTGCTCCATGTGATGCGGCGTCAATCACCTTATATGGTCCTTCCCATTTACTTCTCAATTTTCCGTGTTTGAATAACTTGACCCTGAAATTAAAAAGTAATACCTGATCTCCTGGTGTGAAACTCTTGTGTTTGATTCTTTTGTCATGCCACCGTTTTACTTTTTCTTTATAAATCTTTGAATTGTGATATGCTTTCTCTCTCCATTCATCAAGCTCAGAAAGTTACATTTTTCTTTTATCTCCTGTAGCTTCTAAATTCATATTCCATCGCTTAGTTGCCCAGTGAGCCTTGAATTCTAGCTTTATCGGTAAGTGACAGGTTTTTCCATAGATGAGCTGGTATGAAGACATTCCCAATGGTGTTTTATAAGCTGTTCTGTATGCCCACAAAGCATTGTGAAGTTTGTCTTTCCATTTTGTTCCCATCTCATTTACAGTCTTCTGGAGAATATTCTTGATTTGTTTGTTTGATGTCTCTGCCTGGCCACTTGCCTGTGGGTGATATGGAGTAGCAACATTATGTCAGATTCCATGCCTTAACAAATACTTGTGAAAAGCTTTGTCAATGAAGTGAGTTCCTCCATCACTTATCACCATTCTTGGGACTCCAAATCTTGGAAAAATGATTTCTTCAAACATTTTCCTTGAACTTTTTAAATTAGCGGATCTACAGGGCATAGCTTCTACCCATTTAGAGACATAGTCCACTGCTACCAAGATACGCTCAAAATTGCCTGATTTCAGAAATGGTCCCATGTAGTCTATTCCCCAGACATCAAAGAGCTCCACCTGAGGATTGCTGGTGAGTGGCATAGCATCTCTAGAATTTATGTTGCCATGCTTTTGATAGGGTACACATCTTCTGATAAAGTCCTTCGTGTGTTCATACATGACTAGCCAGAAGAAACCACATTGCCACATTCTTGCATGAGTACGAAATGCACCATAATGTCCTCCATAAAGAGAGGAGTGACATTTCTCAATAATCTTGAGTCCTTCGTCAGCTGGAACACTCCTCCTTAATAATCCATCTGAACAGACTCTGAAGAGGAGAGGATCATCCCAGAGATGAAAGCGACTCTCATACTACAACTTTTTCTTATTTGCCCCTTGTGGTATATAACCTAAAACTATAAAATTCACAATATCTGCATACCAAGGGTCAGATCGATCAATCCTGAAGAGCATGTTGTCCTTCAGGGAATCATTAATAGGTAATGAATGTGGTTCTTTAAAATGCATCCTAGACAAATGATCAGCAATAGAATTTTCTACTCCTTTTTTATCTTTTATGTCTAAATTAAATTCTTGGAGTAACAAAATCCATCGTATGAGATGAGGTTTTGCATCTTTCTTAGCAAGTAAATATTTTAGAGCAGCATGATCAGTATAAACAATAATTTTAGTACCAACAAGATATGATATAAATTTATCAATAGCAAAGACTACTGCCAGGAGCTCTTTTTTAGTAGTAGCATAATTAAGTTGAGGTCCTATCAAAGTCTTGCTACCATAAGCTATTGCATGATGTTTCTTATCTTTAGTTTGTCCTAATACCGCCCCCACGACCTAATCGCTGGCATCACACATTATTTTAAAAGGTAAAGACCAATCTGGGGTTGAATGATTGGTGTAGAGATCAGAGCTTCTTTTAAAGCATTAAAAGATTTCAAGCAAGCTTCATCAAACTCGAAAGAAACATCCTTGGCCAACAAACTAGTAAGAGGTCTAGCTATATGAGAGAAATTTTTATGAAGCGACGATAAAAACTAGCATGACCAAGGAAACTTCTAACACCCTTAACATTAATAAGAGGAGGTAATTGCTCAATTACTTCTATTTTAGCCTTATCTAGCTCTATTCCTCTTTCTAATATTAAATGTCCTATGACTATTCCTTCTCTAACCATAAAGTGGCATTTTTCCTAGTTAAGAACTAAATTTTTCTCTTCGCATCCATGCAAAACTCTATCTAAGTTTTCTAAACAATCATCAAAAGTTCTTCCATAGACAGAAAAGTCATCCATGAAAACTTCCATAATTTCTTCTATCATTTCAGAAAATATAGCCATCATGCATCTTTGAAAGGAAGCAGGAGCATTGCATAGACCAAAAGACATTCTATGATAAGCATAAGTTCCATAGGGACATGTAAAAGTAGTTTTATTTTGATCATTAGGGTGTATGGGAATTTGGTGATATCTAGAATATCCATCAAGAAAGCAAAAGAAAGAATGATTAGCTAATCTTTCTAGCATTTCATCAATAAAAGGTAAAGGGAAATGATCTTTCTTTGTAGCCTTATTTAATTTCCTATAATCTATGCACATACACCATCTAGTAATAGTTCTTTGAGGAATAAGTTCATTTTTATCATTTCGAACAATAGTCATACCTCCCTTTTTAGGCACAACTTGAACAGGACTAACCCATTCACTATGAGGCACAAGATATATAATCTCGACATGTAATAACTTTAAAACCTCTTTCTTAACTACCTCTTTCATCACATTATTAAGTCTATGTTGAGGCTCTCTAGTTGGAGAGATATCAAGAATGGTTGGAATGCGATGGGTGCAAAGAGAAGGGCTTATCCCTTTAAGATCTTGAAGAGAATAACCAAAAGCAGATCTATGCTTTTCTAAGACAGTCATAAGACGGAAGATTTCTTCTTGAGAGAGTTTATCACTGATGATCACAGGGTAATCTGGATCATCATTAAGGAAAGTGTAATGAAGACCTGGAGGTAGAGCTTTCAACTCTATAGGAGGTCTTGGAGGATCTTCAAACTCATCTAAGGGCTCAGGTTCAAAAGGGGTATCCTCTTCTTCTTCGGTGAAGAATTGGACAACATTATCAAACTCAGATTCAAACAAAACTTCAAGGGATGCTACTTTAACTATCTCCATTGGATCTAACTCTAGTAAGGGTTCAGATTCAGAATTAAGAGAATGAATTATAGAAATAGGAAGTTTAAGATTCTTCCCATGAGAAATTTTAACTTTGCCAGCATGGCCTTCTTTAAGATGTCTTTCTATAGGATGTCCTATTAGAAGATCAAAAGTAGGAATATTGAAAACATGAAAGCTTAGATGCACTGGGAAACCATCTACTCTAATTGGTAGAACATGTAAAATTCCTTCACAAGAGAGAAGATGTCCAGTGGGGATCTTAAAAAGTTTAGAACTGGGAGTCAAAGGCATGTCTTTAGCAAAATCTTGTGCTAGTGATGTAGACATGATTTTAACACCAACTGTAGGATTATATAAAACTTCAAAAGGTTCTCTATCAATCTGACAGGTTAAGAAGATAGAAGGTGAATCTTGACAAATGATATCAGCAGAAAGCTTAGTTTCTTTAAACCATTCATGACTGATGATAGACACCAGCTGATTTGTAGTTTTGGTAAGAAAAACTTCATCTATAGGATTAAAAGATAGATTTTTGGTGGATTTTCTAACAGTGAAATAATTCAAAGTATTACCATATTCGGCAAAAAGATCGTCTTCAATATCAAGTAATTCTTCTGAGAGAGGTGTAATCTCATCATCGGAATTAACTATTTCTTTAGGGTGTGATGGTGATGAACTTGACATTGAAAACTGTGATAAAGATCTTGTATCTTTTTCTGATTCACATTTTTGTCAGATGATTTCTTTTTCATGCTTAAGAGTGATATGCAAAAAGGAACCTCCTGCTGCTAAGCTAAGACCTTGAGTAGTTTCTATATTAAGACCCATATAAAAATGTTGAAGAAGAACATGGCTATTTATAGATAGAACTGGACCAGAAGTAGCAAGAGTATCGAAACGTTCCCAAGCAACAGCTAAGGATTCATTGTCTTGCTGTTTAAAAGATAGGATTTCTAAGCGAAGGTCTACTAATTTGAAGATGGGGAAAGGTTAAGCAAAAACTTGAATAAAGCATCTCCCAAACTCCTTCAGTGCTATCGACATTGCATTTATACCAGTGTTTAGCTCTTCGCTCTAAAGAGAAAGGAAAAAGTTTCCACCGGATAGTCTCATCTTCCATACCCTTGATGTGCAGACTAGAGCAGATTTCAGAAAACTAGTTCATATGAATATAAGGATCTTCGTGATCTTTTCCCGAGAAAAGATTTCTCTGGACCATCTCTATTAACTTCATACTTAACTTATAGCCAGGTGTTTGGATAGGTTGATTGGACTCTTTTGGCCATAAGGTTTTGTCTGATGGTGCCCCACAAGAAAGAAGTGAAGCATCCATGGGGTAAGGATAGAAAAGAATTAGGATAAGAACTATGGGTATTTTTTTAAATTAAATGCTAAAAGATAAAAACTAAAAAGATAAACTTTATGATACAAGGTTATGATAGGTCAAAGATGATTCAGCAAACCGCTCCTCGGCAATGGCACCAGAAATGCTTGTTGATATTTATTAACTCACACTTATTTTATCCGCAAGCGCACAGATAAAAATATCCTGTCACACTTCATCGAGATGACCCAACTTTAAATATTGAACCCAAATGAACGGTTTAGAACTCAAGGACCTTTCGATAACCCCTGAGCAGCAATTCAAGGATTGGAAACACAAAGGTTAAGGAACTCTTATCAAACTTTCCCTCTACTACCTCTATAAGAAAACTATCTCCTCTCATATACCATAGACATCTACAATAGAGGAGTGCAAACAGAGTACACACCACTACCAGATTATATGTCTTGCTTGTCTTATCAATGGGAGTAGGACTATAAAAGACTCAATAGGCCGCTAAGTCACACCCGCGAACCACCTACGTTCCGGCTGATGAAGGTGCATCTTACGAGAATTTGAGTCTAGGCACCATGCCCACACTAAAACTCTACTCCAACTCGTGGCCAATGAATTAAATTACTCAAAAGAGTCACATAAATGGTAAATGCAACAATCGATACTAACTTGAATAGAAAATTGATTATAAGAAATAGTTTTAGAATAACAAATTTATAGAACTTGAATCTATAGGTACAACTTATAGGAAAACTCCCAAAATCGGTAGCTTCCTTCAACTTCTACCTCACTTTCTTGCTAATTTCTAAGCACTAGAACTAGAACTAGACTAGAACTAGTCTTCTTCTTGATGCTCTTGCTCTTGATCTCTCATTCTAGGGTTTGGAGATGAAGAATTCTAATTCATAAATGAGGATGATCCCAAGGGGGTGTCTAGCCACATATTTATAGCTCGGCGGAATGGATACAAGCTGTAGGATGAACCGACTTAAATCAACGGTGGATGTAGTTGAATCCAAAACCTTAAGGCGGTGGAGAAACCGACATATGAAGGAGGGGCTGACCCATGGGCCAGCCCGGTCGGCCGCACAGGGGGGGCCTGGGCGGCTGCACACCCCCTGTGGCAGGTGGGCTCGGGGTTGGTCCATGTGTCCTTCCACGTGTCCAGGTACATTTTTTCATCGACATTCTTTCAGAATTCTGTTTTCCTTCTTCAATTGTGTATTTTCTCCTTCTTTATCATATAATTTCCTGTAAATTCCTGTAAAATCATAAATTCACCAAAACTGTGGAACTCTGGGAGTTTAAACATTATTTCTTCATCTCATATCATTCTTACTTCATATTTTATATTCCAATATCTTTATATTTTGGCACATAAGAGGTGCCAACACTGACTTACAGGATATACTTTGTACCACTGTGGCCCCCCTTTAGATCTATAAAAGGTGGGCAGCCTAAGGGAGGCAAAGGGAGAAAGAGAGGCAAAGGAAAAAAGGGAGGCAAAGGAAGGAAGAAGGGCCAGAAGGAAGAAGCCAGAAGGAAAAGAGAGGCTCTAGGAGCAACCTAGAGGAGAGCCGACCTAGGAGAAGAAGCCGGAAGCTCAAGAGACATCCACACAGAGGGCCCCGAGCCCCACCATAGAGAGAATCCATGAGAGTCCGACTCCAGTGACCGGACCCTCGGGAGATGCCCAGTAGGTGCCTCTCCACACTCTGGGGACTTGGAGCAAGGCTCCTCTCCCCACGCTTGTAACTATCCCTATTATGAGCATTCCGTGCGAGATGACCTGCGTTGTTCCACCTTCCACTAGATGTAGGGCTCCTCATGGACCCAAACTAGTATAAATCTCGTGTCCATCTCACACAATCTCCCAGGCCTAGACATGCAGCTGACGATTGCTCACTAGCATCAAGTACACTGCCATTCTTGACACCGACAGTAAGCTAAGCCTAAGCTGGCATAGGTGATCTGACCCACACCCCCGCGTGGATGAGAGGCACAACGTACCCCTGAGGCCTCTCACATGGGGTCTCGGGTCATGCACTAGCCAGTGCTACAGGACTCCGCAGTGAGGATTGTGACACTTGGACAAGGCGTCCCATCTCACAGGGCCATCATGCCACGCCACAACCTATGCTACCACCTATGCCAAGTAGACCATGGTACATCGGTTGTGGCTATTCTTCTACAATAAGGAAAACCAAGATGAGGAAGCTGAGGGGGTAATCTTCCCCCATAATGAAATGCAACCCTCTAGAGGGCGTACGAGACATGCTTTGTACAACTGAGGCCCCCCTTGGATCTATAAAAGGGGGTAACCCAAACACAGAAGGAAGAAGAGGGCCAAGGCAACAACAAAAGAAGGAGAGAGCCAAGGCAACGACAGAAGAAGAAGAGAAGACCAAGAGTCAACCCAGCACAACCATACCAGACCCAGATACAGAGAGCCCCGAGGCCTACCACAACAAGAATCCATGATAGTCCAACTTCAAGAGTTGTACCCTCGAGGGACGCCTAGCAAGCGCCTCTTATATCTCTTGGGACTTGGAGCACGACTCCTCTCCCCACGCTTGTAACCACCCCCATTATGAGCATTCAGTGTGAGATGACATGCGTTGTTCCACCTTCCACTAGACGTAGGGCTCCCATCAGACCCAAACTAGTATAAATCCCGTGTCCATCTCGCACAATCTCCCAGGCTAAGACACGCAGCACATGATTACTTGTCAGCGTCAAGTACACCACCATTCTTGATTGTGTGAACAAACATGTTGACAATCTTGCATCACTTGACTTTAAGTCCACTAGGTAGAGGTTCTCATATCGAAAGCCCTTGAATATGAGATTGGAACCATCTACACTCACAATCTCCACATCTTCTACACCAAATATGCATTTGAATCCCAAATCACATATTTGTGCCATGGATAGTAGGTTAAAGCTTAGAGATTGAACTAGCAACACATTGGATATGCCCAAATCATTTGATATTGCAATCTTGCCCAATCCTTTGACCTTGCCCTTGCCACTATCACCAAATGTGATTGAGTTGTAATCATCAGGGCCATTCTTCTCAAGTGAATCAAACAACCTTGCATCACTGATCATGTGTTGAGAACATCCACTATCAATCACCCAATGCCTTCCTCTAGACTTGTAATCAATCTACAAAACAAATAAAAAGGAATTTAGGTACCCTTTATTGTTTGGGTCCTTGGAGGTTAGTAACCATGGTCTTAGGAACCCAAATGGCCTTCTTCTTAGGGCCCTCAACTTTGGATCCCACAAACCTTGCCTCAACACCATTTCCCATTTTGACTAGCACATAACATGAATCATATTGAATAGTGTGTGCTTTGCCAAATTTTATTTGTTTGGGTTGAGTTTGCTTGGGTTGCCAAACTTGCTTCCAACTTTGGCATTGGTGACCATTTGGCCTCACAAAATTAGTCTTTTGAGGAGCAAATACCACCTTGCCCTTCTTGGGGGTATAGCCTAGACCCTCTCTAATGTGAGCAAACCTTTGACTACCCAAGCACTTAAGCAGGCAGGCATCACTGCCGTAGGCACTGCCTAAGGCCACGGTGAGCTTGTCAACCTCCTTCTTTAAGGTCTCATTCTCAACCATAAGTGATGCATCACATGTGAAACCATCACTAGTGGGTGAGGGTGAGGTGGATATGGACATGCTAGAAGAGGGTTGAGGAGGAGTCATATTGATAGATGGTGAGTAAAATGACTCCAGGATGATATCACAATTGACACCAAAGTCACATGTCAATATTGGAGAAGGCTTTTCCTTCTCTTGCTCAAGTAGGGAGGAACGAGCTATTTCTAGCTTGGTCTTAGCTCTCTTGAGTTTGTCATGGGCTTCCTCTAGCCTCTCATAATGACTTAAGATCTCATCAAAGTTTTTCTTAAGAGCATCATGCTATTTTGCACAACTTTGCCATCCTTCCTTTCCTTATCATAAGAGCCAATAGCATCTTCCAACATTGACATGAGATCCTCTTGTGTCAAATTGGAATCATCATCATCATCACTCTCATCATCACTATCACAAGATTGAACCTTTGTGCCTTTTGAATAGCCTGGAAGCCAATGCCTTGCTCTCTTCTTTTGAATAGAAATGGAAGTCAATGCCTTGTTCTCTTCTTCATCATCACTTGAAGAAGCTTCATCTTCTTCGTCACTTGAGGCCTCACTATCATCCCAAGTAACCATGTATGAGCCCCCTTTATTCTTCTTGATGCTCATCTTGCTTCTTCTCTTCTTCTTCTCCTTCTTGCTCTTCTTCTTGAGATCTTCTTCCTCTTCCTCATCACTTGCATAGGGGCAATCAGCTTGCATGTGCCCTGTCTTCTTGCATTTGTAGCACCTTATCTTGCTCTTGTCACTCTTCTTTCTCATACCATAGCCATTCTTCTTCATGAATCTTCCCAATTAGTGCACAAGAAGGGCCATCTCCTTTTCTTCTTCATCATCTTCACCTTCACTTGCTTCCTTCTTCTCCTTGCCTTTGCTAGAGGAGGACGGTGTGGCCTTGAATGCCACACTCTTCTTGGGCTTTTCTTCAACTCCCTCCTTCCCTAACTGGTAAGTCTCTTGGGTCATGATGTCCCCAAGAACTTGGTTAGGTGTCACATTGCCAAGTCCTTCCCTTAAGATGATGAGCCTCAAAGTCTCAAACCGATCTAGCAAGGCAAGCTAGAACTTGTGTGAAATGTCTTCATCTCCAATTTTCATCCCCAAGCCCTTGAGTCTGTTGAGACTTCTTAACAAAGCATCTGTCAGTAGTTCTTAGTAACACCAAGGATGGGATGCTAGAGAGGCTAATCTAATAGTGCCTAGTGGGGGTGTCAATCCCAACACTAAGAGAGGCCAACAAGAGTGAATGCAATTTACTAAGGAGGAGATTATGCAAGCGCACAGAACTATCGGTGTAGCACTTTGCCTGGGAGTATTCCAGGTGTCGAATTTATATTTTCCCAAGAGAAGGCTAGGGTGGTGTATGAGTGAGAGCAAGGCGGGGATGAGAAGAGAATGTGGAAAGATGAGAAGAATGATGAGGCTAGCAAGAAAGAATGGAAGGATTGGGTAGGTGGATGAACGAAAGGGAGATGAAGGGTTTCTACTAACTATCCT
Source organism: Hordeum pubiflorum (assembly GCA_000582825.1). Classification (NCBI taxonomy): domain Eukaryota; kingdom Viridiplantae; phylum Streptophyta; class Magnoliopsida; order Poales; family Poaceae; genus Hordeum; species Hordeum pubiflorum. The sequence goes on from CBMN010036205.1 coordinate 17,707, forward strand.
AATAACTACTAACTACTAACTACAAACTACTAGAGTTCACACTCTAAGTAGATCAAAGTAAGATAAAAGATAAAACAGTAAGCAAGCAAGAACAGGATCAAGCTCATCCCACTAAAGCAACGAGGTGTTCGCTCCCAAGACATGTCTCAGATTTATGAACTACGAGCCTTATGAATTACTAACTAAGCCTAACGTGGTGGAATATGTCGGCTATCAGGGCTGTCACCACCTAGAGCTACCATAGCTATCCGAGGACCTATCCATATTTACAGATAAGCTATAGCCTAAGCACCACCCATAATCTATAAACTTATTATCTATACCAGAGCTCTGGAATATAGACACCTTAATTGGGCTACAAGACAATTACTATAACTTGATAAACTTAACACTAAACTAACTAAGCAACCTATAGCCAAAGATTTAGCACCTAAGCTCACTATGAATGAGACTAATTAAGAACTAGGGCTATGATAAGTATGAACTAGATAAATGAGCAAGCAAGCAATGATCACAATCAAAGTACTCAAAGTAAGTCTTGAATAAGAAATAAATATAAGTACTAAGAAAGTAAGGATCAATACCAGACCAGAAGTTGTCGGAAGAATACTCTGACCTCCTGACTCCAGAACTTGACTCGACTTCTACTCCTCAGTAGCTAAGCAACTAGAGAGCAGAGCAGCGCTTGCGCTATGCACTAGAGAGAGAGCAGAACCTAAGCTCTAAGCTTCTCAATGAGAGAAATGAAGTGGTTCGAAGGTAGAGTGAGCCTCTAGGGGGTATTTATAGTGTAGAGGAGGCAGGTAAGTTGATTGGGCCGAGGGTGATGGCGGGCGCCACCTAGTGTTGGTGGGCGCCAGCCCCTCCCATCTGATCTTCCACCGCCTTTCATCCAATGGCTGAGGATCACTCCTAGAGATGGTTCCATAGGTCGGTTGACAGTTATAGGCTCGGTAGAATTGTGTCACATGTTGGAATTAGGCACAATCCATGTGACGTGCCTTGTGTGCTCTTGGATCAAAGTGACCTTGCATCAACGGCTCAGATGGCTTCTGGGAGAGAGCACATGGATCATTGACATGTCCTGGCCATGTGGGGGTGGCGGCCGCCAGGTTGGCATGGCAGGCGCCACCTGGCAGAGGTGGCCGCCACCCCTCCTGGGCCTAGGTGGGCCCTGGTGTGTGGAAATGTCTCTTGGTGGGTTCATTTGTCATTAATTCTTTATTTTTCTTGCATTCAAATAAAATTCTATGCACATGTGGAACTAGGTTAGTTGTAAACCAAATATGCACACTTTCATATTGTTTCTCCTTGCTTTTTGGTGAAATGTTGATGGTCAAAATGGGTGTTAACGACCATCAACAAGCTCCCCCAAGCTATCCTTTTGCTTGTCCCCGAGCAAAGATGTGGGTTGAGCAAGAGAACAAAGGATCAGGCATTGCTTCAATGAATCATAATTATGCAGAACTTGTATAAAACTATACTACTTATAGCAAGAAGTAAAATTAGCATTCTATCAAAAGGTAAGTAATATGGGGCTGATAGCTAGAAACTTCAGAACTAAGCAAGAGCAAGACAGAGCAGCAGACAGAAACTTTGTTACTTGCTTTAGCTAGGCTAAGACTCTATCTGGAGGTTTTAGAGTTTTTGAAAACAAAACTTGTTAAGTTCCTCATATGGCACACTCAAGTCACTCAGTGGTATTTTGAAAAACCTCACCAAGGTCAAGAGATAGCCTTAAAAACCTACCTCTAAAGGGATGATATGTGGAGCTCATAGGTAGGCTGTGCTTGAGCAAAACTTGTTATGCATATATTGTAAAGCTAGACAACAAGATCATATGGAGCAACAAGACATGCAAATTTTATCAAGATGTGGTTTATCAAGGAAAAGAGAGGAAGGTAAAAATACTCCTTAAGACTTTCCTCTTGTCTCTCAAGAGGGGATAGAGTTGCTTCTCTCAGGATAACTCTCAAGATAACTTTTTTCAAATGCAAGGACGAAATGTGTCCTCACATTTCACTCTTTGGGTCATTTTGCCTCTTTTTCTCTCCTCTTTTTTTCAGAGCATTTTGCTCTACACACTCACTCTCTCACTTAGCAAGCTCATATTCACTTCCCTTAAAAGATAAAGTAAAGAGGAAAAATTTTGGGATACTTGTCTCAAAAATACGGAGTAGGAGGAAGAGGATATGTGAATACTTTTAGTGTAGAAGCAACATAGGGCTAGTAGTGGGACAAAAAAGGATGGGGATTTTCCACATCTCCAGTGTAGAGAATGGGCAATTTTGGTGGTTGCATACTCCCAGTTAGAAAGTAAGCAATATATGCTGGATGCAAACGTCCAAGCGGAGCGTAGGCATTTTATTTGGTGGATGCAAACATCCAAGCGGAACGTAGGCATTTGAAAAGTGGGTGTGTGGAAAAAATCTTTATCAAAAAGCATGGCAGGTTTCTCAACAACGATCTAGGAAATCTAACAAAACTCAACACAAACTAGAGCTCTATGGTTTTCCTATCTAAATGGAGATATATATGGCTTGTGGTAGGATGGGAAAAACCATTGAAGAACTTTAGAACAAGGTTTTTGAAATTTTTGAAAAGGAAACTCCAGATTTTGTCCTAACTTTACCTCAGACAAGTTAAAAGAATTACTCTGATATTACTACTTCTAATCTCACAAAAGCATAGACTTGGTTCAAGCATGTGCAACCCACAAAAACTTAGACTCTTGAATAAAAGGCTAACTACTCAAACTATACCAGAATAACTTTATAACAGGCAATTGCATAACTACTCAGAGCAACGATTCAGCATTTCCATCGATTAAAGTGTAGCAGGATTATTACTAATCTAATCATGTTTAGGATAAAGGATGATCATGAAAACAATCTAAGCATGTCCTTATCATGGCAAAGAAAATATGAACAAAGAAAAGTAAAGAGACATACCTCTGTTGGGAGATGACTTCCCCCAAGCTAGCTTGACTCGGAGTGGAACTTCTTCTTTCATGGTCTGGACTCCTTATTTTATTTATTTGATTGGAAAAGGGAAAAACTACTACTACTAAAGACGTGCTAGCAAAGATACTAACATCATATTTTATTCATGATAAAAAACACTTTTTTATATATATATATATTTTCATATATATATATATATTACTTATTGTCCTAACTCTACTTTATTATGATATATTTTATTATTATTATTATTATTATTATTATTATATATATATTTTTTTTATTTTATTTTATTTGCAAAAAAAGTAAAGAAGAGAAGGATGGGGGTACTTACCTTAGGTCCAAAGAATGTCATCCTTGTCCTTGAGTAGTGGCTCCGGACTTTCTTCCTTGGGAGGATTTGCTTTCTTCTTCAGTGCCTCTTCTTCCTTGTCGGGTGTAACACATGAAGCAGTTGAAGAATTTTCCTTTTTCTTCTTGGTTCGTTTCTTGGGCTTGATTCTTGCTTTCTTCTTGGGTTCTTCCTTCATTTCAATCAATATTTTTGCAGACTCTTTGATGTTGATTTCCTCAGGTGGATGTTACTGCAGGTTAGTTTCATACGACGGTCCACGAGAAAAAGGAAATATTTCTTTCCTTCTAGAAAGAGTCATGTGAATCTTTGTAGATCCCACATAAATGCAAGCATTAACAATATTAAGGAAGGGACATCCTAGAATTAAAGGAACATCATCTCTATTCCCCATATCTAATATCATAAAATCAGCGGGAATATAAGATCCTCTAATTTCTAGTAGCACATCAGTTGCAATTCCTTCAACATAGCATGTTGATTGATCAGCTAGAGTTAAGAAAGCAGTAGCACAGGACAAAGGTGCTCCAAAGCAATTTTCATAGATTTCTTTAGACATTATGTTGACATTAGAACCTAGATCACAAACAGCATTCTTAAAAACATGTGGCCCTATAGAACAATCAATGACGGGACTACCAGGATCACACTTTTAATAGATAGCTCTTGATCACCAAAGTTAAAGTATCTTATCTCAACAAGATTAGCAGTTTCCATATCAGGTTTGCCAGGAATTCTATCAGGTTCAAAAGAAGGCATAGCAGCAGCAAGTTGAGCCAGTTCTATTTCTAGCATCTTATTAAAACTAAGTTGGTTTTTCATAGCAGAAGAAAAATCATCCAATTTAGAATTAATATTCTCAAGCATCTTGTCATTAGCAAGCAACTTTTTATTCATAAATTTAGCTGTTCTACCTTGACTATAAACAAGATTCTTTAAATACAAAAAATTATCACTAGGGAAGCGAGAATTCAAATTAAAAGAATTACCTTGAGAATTGAAGCGCTGATTCCAACCTTGATTCTGATGAAATCCATTATCATTGATGATGAACTTAAGATCTTCATGAGTCATGGGACAATGATTACCAGAATGTCTAGATTCACCATAGACTTCACAAGTCATGTGTGATTCCATCGATTGAACACTCTCCTGAGTATTCTTCTTCTCACAATAATCTAGCTTCTTGGCCAGCAGATCCATCTTCACCACAATCATGTTAGCTTCCTTAAGAAATTGAATACCTTTCTTGCAGAGCTATAGTCGTTCATCATTCCATCCTTGATTCAAAACCATCTTCTCAATGAGGGCTTTAGCATCTGCAACATTAAGAGAAAAGAATGCTCCGCCAGCGGCAGCATCCAAATGGCTCCTATCCAGGGGGACTAAACCATGATAAAAGCTCTGGATTAACATCCAATCTTCTATGCCATGGTGAGGGCAGGCAACAATGTACTCTTGCATTCTCTCCCAAGCCTCAGCGATAGATTCATCGGCTTGTTGTTGAAAACTGGAGATTTTATTGCGAAGAGCATTTGTCTTGCCCATTGGAAAGAACTTGACGAGAAAACCATTGGAACACTTGTTCCAAGTATCTACGGCATCGTGATTGGCATAAAACCATTGCTTTGCTCTTCCTACTAGAGAGAAAGGAAAGAGACAGAAGCGAATAGCTTCTTGAGACACTCCCTTGACAGTGAAGGTGTCGCAAATCTCCAAGAATTGTTGGAGATGCGCATTGGCATCTTCATGAGTTTTTCCACAAAAGGGACTAGCTTGGACCATAGTGATCAAAGCAGGCTTTAACTTGAAGTTAGAGTTCGCATCGACCATGTCAGGACCAATTGCTACATTAGCAATAGAAGGAGCAGAGAACTCACAAATGGTCTTGGCCATCATGAAAGACGGAAAGAAAAGAGAAGAAAAGGAAAGATAGAAAAGAAAAGAAAAGAGATGGGATTCGCTAAGCAAGAGCTTAGACGAAGATAAGGACGACAGGGCACTCACAGATACACCGATTGCCTTCCCCGGCAACAGTGCCAGAAATGCTTGTTGACACTTCTTAACAAAGCGTCTGTCCATAGTTCTTAGCAACACCAAGGATGTGATGCTAGAGAGGCTAATCTAATAGTGCCTAGTGGGGTTGTCAATCCCAACACTAAGAGAGGCCAACAGGGGTGAATGCAATCTACCAAGGAGGAGATTCTGCAAGCGCACAGAACTATCGATGTAGCACTTCGCCTGGGAGTATTCTAGGTGTCAAATTTATATTTTCCCAAGAGAAGGCTAGGGTGGTGTATGAGTGAGAGCAAGGCAGGGATGAGAAGAGAATGTGGAAGATGAGAAGGATGATGAGGCTAGCAAGAAAGAATGGAAGGATTGGGTAGGTGGATGAACAAAAGGGAGATGAAGGGTTTCTACTAACTATCCTAATAACTACTAACTACTAACTACTAGAGTTCACACTCTAAGTAGATCAAAGTAAGATAAAAGATAAAACAGGAAGCAAGCAAGAATAGGATCAAGTTTATCTCACTAAAGCAACGAGGCGTTCGCTCCCAAGACAAGTCTCAGATTTATGAACTACGAGCCTTACGAATTACTAAATAGGCCTAATGTGGTGGAATACATTGGCTATCAGGGCTGTTACCACCTAGAGCTACCACAGCTATCCGGGAACCTAGCCGTATCTGTAGATAAGCTATAGCCTAAGAACCGCACTTAATCTATAAACTTATTATGTATATCCGAGATCTGGAATATAGACACCTCAATTGGTCTACAAAACAATTAGTATAACTTGATAAACTTAACACTAAACTAACTAAGCAACCTATAGCCAAAGATTCAGCACCTAAGCTCACTATGAATGAGACTAAGTAAGAACTAGGGCTATGATAAGTATGAACTAGATAAATGAGCAAGCAAGCAATATCACAATCAAAGTACTCAAAGTAAGTCTTGAATAAGAAATAAATATAAGTACTAAGAAAGTAACGATCAATACTAGACCAGAAGTTGCCAGAAGAAGATTCTGACCTCCTGACTCCAAAACTTGACTCGACTTCTACTACTCAGCAGCTAAGCAACTAGAGAGCAGAGCAGCGCTTGTGCTATGCACTAGAGAGAGAGCGGAACCTAAGCTCTAAGCTTCTCAATGAGAGAAATGAAGTGGTTCAAAGGTAGAGTGAGCCTTTAGGGGGGTATTTATAGTGTAGAGGAGGCAGGTAAGTCGGTTGGGCTGAGGGGGGTGGCGGGCGCCACTTAGGGTTGGTGAGCGCCAGCCCTTCCCGTCTGATCTTCCACTACCTTTCAACCAATGGCTGAGGATCACTCCTAGAGGTGGTTCCATAGGTTAGTTGACAGTTATAAGCTTGGTAGAATTGTGTCACATGTTGGAATTGGACACAATCCATGTGACATGCCTTGTGTGCCCTTAGATCAAACCGACCTTGCATCAACGGCTCAGATGGCTTCTAGGAGAGAGCACCCAGATCGTTGACGTGTCCTGGCCATGTGGGGGTGGCGGCTGCCAAGTTGGCATGGTGGGCGCCACCTAGCACAGGTGGCCACCACCCCTCCTGGGCCCAGGTGGGCCCTGGTGGGTGGAAATGCCTCTAGGTGGGTCCATTCGCCATTAATTCTTTATTTTTCCTGCATTCAAATAAAATTCTATGCACATGTACAACTAGGTTAGTTGTAAACCAAATATGCACACTTTCATATTGTTTCTCCTTGCTTTTGGGTGAATTGTTGATGGTCAAAATGGGTGTTAATGACCATCAACAGAGTTCATTTGAGATCCATCTTGAAGTGCTCCCACTTGCACTTGAGGATGTAGAGCTTGCACCCTTCCCCGCTACGGTGCCCTCATAGGATTCTTTCAATCTCTTCCACACATCATGTGCCATCTCCAAATCTTTGATCATCTCAAACACTTTTGGATCAACAGCATCATAGAAGGTATTGATGGCAATGTCATTGAGTTGTAAATTTTCTTCTTCTCTTGGAGTGGTGTTGGTCGGATCAAGAACAATGAATTCATTCTCAACGACACTCCAAAGATTTTGGTTCATTAACTTCAAATGTGCTTTCATTTTACTCTTCCAATAGTCATAGCCGGTGCCATCGAAGTGTGGTGGCTTGCTTGGTTGATTTGAATTTGAGCCATTGTGATCAACACTGGAGGTTGTTAGACCCTTGAAACATGGTGTACGGCTTTGATACCACTTGTATGGTCCCTTGGTATGGCTAGAGGGGGGTGAATAGCCTATAAAAACCTTCAAAGAAAATCAAAACAATTTTATCAATAATCAACTGGCAAGATGCTAGTTTTGCGCTAGCCTAATTGGAGATGCAATCCAATCCTATCCCAACAATTCTAGTGCCCTAACAAGTCTATGCACACAACCAACTAGGTGGTGATCAAGTTTAGTCTCTACAAAAATTCCTAGTCAATCAAAGCAATAACATGATCACACACAAAACTAGCTAAGTCTAAGCACGGTAACTTAAGGAGGCGAGCTAAGAAAGCTTAGCTACTTTCAACCTCAACTAGAAGTTACACTAAAACTACATAAGTAAGAAAGTAAATACAAAATTAATAATGTAGTGCACGGGAGATGGAATTGGAATTTGCAAACCGCACCTTGGGTAGATGCCTAGGAAGCCAATCCCACCAATCACCAGGAGAAGATGTTGTTCAATCAGTCAATAAGAATTCTGAGAATATCCAATTGAACAATGATCTCAACCTCACGGGAGATCAAATTGAACACACAATTTATCCTGAGAGGTTCACGTGTTCGCCAACATGCTACTCCCCGTTGTGGAGGCTCACTACCTTATGATCCAAGCACTAATTGAGACTCAACCTAAACCCACTTAAGGGTGCCTCACGATCACCAAGAGTAGTAGCAACTCAAGTCCATGACACGACAATCCAGTAGTGAGTGTTTTTCGGGCAAACCTCAAAAATCCTTCACAATGAAATCCACAGGGTGTGGCCGAAGATAATCTCCAACTCCTCCACACTACCCTTGACCCCCAAACTGCCTAGGCAATGGCGATTGCCAAGATCAATAAGAAGAACGACGATGAACACTTGGCCCTCAAAGTGCCTCTAGATGATGAACTTAATGCAATGCACTTTGGGTGGATCACTCAATCTCAAGAATGTGTTTGATTTAGCTTAGATGAGTAAGAGGGGTTTGCTTCCTCTCTCTAGGAAGAATAGAGTGTGAAAATGCACAAGAGAGAGAGAGAGAGAGCTAGCCAACCAACCAACTATAAATACAAGTGGGAGGCTGAGGTAGCCGCTGAAGCTTCTGCGCACGTAGTGGACGTGCCGATGCAATAGCACCAGACACTTCCCAGTGTCTGCTGCAGTGTACGTCTGATTGTCCGCTTTTGAATTTGACCATTGGCACTCGTACTATGCAGAATGCGCACATGCAGGCAATGTCAGTGTGGCAGAACCTCCTGAATATTTGGGCCCATAGGTACTCATTGTTGTCGCATCGACTTCCAATGGCAGCACCTGAGTTCCCAGCAACTCAAGAAGTCTGTCGGGTGAATCCCCGAATCATCCACAAATACAGGAACACCCATCGAAACATCACAGTATTACAACAATTTTACAAAATTTATTAGAGTAAAAGCAGAAGACTTACATAACATTAAGTTTACAAACCATTTTCAAACCTCACAACTAAGTAGAGTTGGTACAACCATAAGTAGTGGAGTCACGGTACATAATTAACATAATCACACAAACTGGAGTGTCTTGCCCAAAGACCACACAAGACTAACTATCAGTAGCTTTGACCTCAAACTATCATGCAATAGGGGCTAACGCACACCTATCCATGACCAGCACCTGCGACAGGGATTTAAGGAACCCTGAGTATGAACGTACTCAACAAGACATACCCGACAAAATAAAAAGACTCCAAGGATATGCTGGCTGTTGGGTATCAAGGTATGACTTAACAAGGTTCCAACAAGGATTTTGCATAAAAGAGCTTACTAAAGTTGATCCTTACTTTCAATGTTTTAGCATCAAATTAAGTAATTATAACTATTCAAATCCTTGTAAGCACTTAATCTAAACAAAAACTTCACAAGCGATTCTTATAAAAGTGATCATAAATATCATGTTCCATAATTCATTAAACTACAATGTGAAACAGAGGGTTGAATCTCCATAACCGAGGAGCATTGATGATTCAAATTGATTATACCCAGTTGGGGATCCCTAACCACACGACATATGTAGGAACAATGGCCATGCATATATCAACCCTTCACTTGGGTCCTCCGCGGCTACACCTGGTTCATGCCACCCAAGAGAGCGGTACACCACCAAATCTAGGTACAACCCAGGTGGGTACACGACACTCCCACCATCTCTCCACTCCCACTGCGTGAGTAGCGTTTTGAGCCATAGATTCAATCTAAGGAATAGGCTTACCCAATGGTATGTGGATAGTTACAAGTCTCGACGCACACAGGTCCACAACGAACGAGCCTTAATCGACACAGGAGGGACAAAAACATAACCAAGCAAAACTGCCAATATAACTTTCCACATAAATAAGATCATCATCGAGTCCCACTCGGTCTCAAGTTATTATCATGTCACTAGTGCAGAGGGGGGTTTTAATACCGGTTTGTAACCCTCCTCTAGTCCTGGTTCCCCAACCGGGACTAAGCAATCGGGACTAAATGTCCTGGCTTTAGTCTCGGTTGGCAGGAACTAGGACTAAAAAGGACTTTTAGTACCGGTTCCTACCTCAAACTACGACTAAAAGTTTCTCCAGGGCCCGCGCACTGGCAGGCACTTTTAGCACTGATTTGTGGTAGGAACTGGTGCTAAAAGTGTTTTTCCTTTTTTTGGTTGTTCCATAATACTAAATATTGCTACTAATATATAATTATACGCTGCTAATATATGGAATTGAGTACTATATATTCTACGTCGGTAATTAATATATAGTACTAATTCAAAACATTTATAAAGTAGAGTGCTTAGATCACAAAGTTATAGTACATGTTGGTGTTTCTTAACACAAACAGAAAAGATCCGCAAGCGCGCGGAAATACCGTTGTAGCACTTTACCCAGAAGTATTCAGGATATCATAAAATCCATAGGGAATGTGCATATCTATGAGCAAAGCCGTCCTAGGAACTCAAGATGAGCCTATGCAGATAACTCCAGAGATAGAAAGGTCTAACATCAAAGAAAGAACTCATCTAGAAGGATCTAATTCATCTTATCTTACTTCAGGCACTGGATAAACACTACATCCATAGGCGATGTCGGCCTCAACTCTACAATGCAGCCTTCAAGTGTTGAAGGAGTGCTGTCACCACCCAACCATCGGTCAACCTAGACTACGCTGCAAACAAAGGTAACCTTGTCCTAGACGCCACGTCTATGCCTCTGATTACTACTCTAAGCTATCGATAGGGATTAACTTGCCTAATAAGTTCCCTTACAAAGAGTACCCATTCTTGGATTACTTCTAGAACAAACGTCGATCCCGCAAGATATCATAAACTAGATGATCAACTAGAAGAGATACTCACAATTGATGAAGAACACAACTCCATTCTTATAGGTCAAACTGAAGTTGTAGATGATCTAGTAGAAGCCACCATCCTGCACAATGTTATTCAATCTAGATATACTAGAACATGATCATTGATAATCAAATCTAGAACTAGAACAAGATC
>CBMN010036206.1:0-15022 GCA_000582825.1 Hordeum pubiflorum
CCCTTGTATGCATCATGGGCTGCCAGAAGTGGCCCATTAGTGAACCGTCATGGGGTCCTCGACCCAATCCACCTGGTCGGAAGGCGACATGGTGAGTACCTCCTAGTCCAGGACACCGTCAGTGACTATCCAGGTTCGCCCATAAGCCTTCTATTGTTCTAAGAGCGTAAGCCGGACGGTCCGACTGGAAATAGCTCACACGGTCCAGCTAACTAACAATCTGTATATTTTGGCCTATTTGGAACCGGGATTTGTTTAGGAGTTTTGGCATTAGAATTTAGAGAGGAAGCAATGGTATGACCATTGCGACTTTGAGAAAAATCCTTTCTAGCCATTTTGATCCCCGCTCGATAATGTGGACCCCTGTAACTCAAGAGTCAGGAATAAATAAGAAAATCTACGCTTCTCCGTCTTAAGTAATTAGCATTGGGGTGCGGTGGGGGCTGTCTATGATTCGCAACACAACATGTCCACAAGTACTAAAACCTATACATGTACTTAGCAAACATATTAGTCATATATAGGTATGTGACATCAATACAAAAACATGATTAAAGGCATAATTGCACTTTGAACAAGATCATTATACATGGGGTTACGATTGAGCTAGATGCACCCTAACTCATTTGGTGGTCTGAGTCAACGATCTTCTTCAGCTGCTTTGATCACCCGAGTCACACAACACACCCATGTAGATTCCGTTTGGTTGTGGATCCACTCGTCGATGATATCTGTCTAACCAAGGTGTTGTGGGATGGATGGAGTGAGCTAGACATCCTCTACGTCGAAACCCTTACACAATGAAGATCCTTCACTCAAAGGCAAACTTACTGGTGCACCTTTCCATGGTATCAGCCCCGTGTTAGCAGGCAAAGCCACTTGGGCAGATTACCCCCTATGTCACTTTCAACACCCCAAATAACTTCCAATCATCCTTAGTCGGTAGCGCGAAGCCACTTGTGCAGATTACTCTGTCTTTCATTTTTGACACCCCAGATAACTTCCAGACCGAGACTCTACTCTTCAAGCCGATCGATCTCCCAGGCTTGTATTACACTATCCTTGGTCGTCTCTGCTATACCAAGTTCATGGCTATCCCGAAACAATTAATATCCTAATATAAACATACATATCCGCAAGTAGGAGATAGTTAATAAATGTATTAATTGTGTGTTGTCATTATATTCCAAAAGTAACAAAATCTTTTGAAATAACTTTGCTAATTGTAATTTTAATATATGTGTGCGCGCGTGCGCGTGTGCGTGCGTGTGTGTGTGATATTAATGTCTTGGAACACAACATATAATCTACAGGAAGGAGACAATATTCCAGTAACCGTGCGCTGTGTGCGTGCGTGCGTGCGTGTGTGTGTGATATTAATGTCTTGGAACACAACATATAATCTACTGGAAGGAGACAATATTCCAGTAATCTTCTCTTGTATTATGTTTCAAAAGTATCAAATCTTTCCAACTAATTTTGTACACTACACTTCCCGATCCGGATTTATGCTATATATGCGTTGTACATTAGATAAGTTGTTGCTTGACAGCTCATACCACCTTGTCCTATTATGCACATTTCGAGGCATGAAATGTGTCAATCTTCGTGTTCATTGTTCATTTTTCGTTGACAACTCATGCTATCACATAATCGACGGTTTTAATATGCGATGAAACATGGACCCGTCCTTATCATACATCATCATCCCCCTTTCTTCTCCCTCTATACATCATCTCCTCCCCCACCCCACTCACACCCACATACATAGATCTAGGGTTTGGTCCCATAGAATAGAATTTGTTCCATCACAAACACAAAGCAAAACTTAAAAGAACCAAAAACCACCCGCCTTCCTTTCTCCTCAATCTTCAACGTGGAAGGGGTTGAGTTTTCCTCAACCCAAAGGGCCTGCAGGCAAAAATGGCTACCCCTCCGAGCCCACCGCCACCACCACCTGCCACTAATTCCTCCCCGCCCCCTTTCAAAACCAACACCCCAGGCCCGAACCCCCACCACGCGCCGGCCGCGGGGGCGCCTTCCTCACCGGCGGCGGCGCCGCCGCCGCCGATGTCCAGCGGCCCGTCCCACTTGGTCCTTTGCGTGCGCGACGTCATCGGCAAGCTTCGCGCTCGCGGGCACCTCTCGGGTCTGGAGATCCCGGACGATGAGCTCACGGAAGCGGGCGCCCCCGCCTTGTTCGACACCGTGCTTGCCGCCTTCCTCGCCGAGGGGCGTGTGTCTGCCGGGCTTCCGTTACTCCCGAAGCCTCTTGTGCTCGGGAAAGGGGGCTTGGTGGACATGCTCCCCTTATACCTCGCCGTGCGCTCTCGCGGCGGATTCGCCGCGGTCACCTCATGGGCGGCCATCGCCGAGGCAGTAGGCCTCGAACCGGCTGCTGATGCCCCCATCAAGCTGGTGTACGCCAAGCATCTCTGGCTCCTTGAGCAGAGCATCGGCAAGCCTGAAAGGCAGGACGAGGTGGCCGGGAGCAGTCGCAATGCGGCCCACCGCTCGAACGCGAAGAAGGATAAGTTCCTGTCGTCACACAAGGACCACGCAAGCGCCGGATCAGCCCATCTGAAGCGTAAGAGGGAGGTTCCTCTGCAGATGCTTAACTGGGTCCGCCTTGTGGCGAAGAATCCAGGTGAACATGGCGCTGGACAGAATCATGGCAGCCAACTCTCCTCCACGCTTATGCTCCGTCGCCTGATGTTTGAAAATATTGATTGCAGCAAACTGCCCTGTAGCACTACCTCGCCGCAGGTAACTCCTTGCCACATAGTTTTGATTTTTGAACGCGATAAATGGTATGCTTGCTTATGTAATTGTGTTCGTTAAATTGTGGATCTAGATTCTGGATTTGGTCATTCTTATCGGCTGTCTAATTATAGCTGTTGGTCCTTAGATTTACCTGCACAGAAGTGCTATCATTTCTGAAAAGAGAATCACACAACTTTTTTCATATGGTCACTTAAAGTCATCATGGAGAATGCTAAATGTTGAATCATTTTAGAGCATTCTCACAGTTCGATCTGTTTATCCCTTTTCCTATCTAAGGAGTCTGAAAACTCTGAGGGCTCTGTGGACCTTTTATGTTCGCACATGTGTCTACTTCTGGTTAGTTGTAACTGTGACCCATCTGCTATGGGTGAAAACTGAAAAGCAAAACAGTGAAACACAGCATTTTCCATATATAATATCTAATTATCATATAACAGGGGAAATGAGTGGTAGCTATTTATTGTGCAAAAAGAATTCAAAAGATTGCTTATATTTCTGTAAATTTAGGGTGAGGGATTGTTGGTAAATTTTGGCTACCATTAGTGGCAAATAAACAAAGTTAGGTTTTGGCCTAAGTTTTTCTTCATGGTGCAAAAATGGCATTTCTTTTTCTAATTCTTTATAGGGCTATGTTTGCACTATTAACCTTAATTATGCTAGCTGCTCTGCATATTTATCTTTTCCTTTCCTTTTCCGGATTGATATCTCTAAGAGAGAATTGTTAGATGTTGTTCACTGCTAGGAAATAGCCTATATGCTTGAGACACAAAGAAGAAAGAACGAAGTAGGATTCCCTCCCAGCCTATACTTTCTCTCTTTATTTGACACATGCCATGCTTCCTCCATGATATTTACTGTTATTAATGGCCCACCTCTATTTGGTGCCAGAGTCATGGTTTTTAAGGTGTTGTCTAAGCATTTCTTCAGCACTAAGGCGCCCTAGGAGAGAGGTGCCGCCCTTGCCTTGACCATCTAACACATGTTGACTATAGAGAAGCATCTGCTCCTGCTCGGTCTTCACCAAAATGTTGATGTGGTTGCTCCGAAGGCTTGGAAATGGCGTTCCTTTCACCTTCCTACACCGGCATGCATCTAAATGTGTCTGTTATGACTGCCGCTTCTCTCTCCCGATCAACTACTCTACCATGGTGGGAAATGAGGGGTTGTGTCTTCTGTTGTGAGGGAGAAGTTAGGCATGTGGAGTTACTTGTTTCTATCACCGGGAGAGGGGGAGGATGAGTAATGCTGTGGCTATGATGAGCAATGTTCCAAATATCGGCCAGTTAAGCGGCATCTTGGTCAGTTAATCGCTACTCTGTGGGTCACCGAATAGCCGATTAACTGATTTATCGGCCTATTAACTGGTCGATTTGCCCATTTATCCCTACTCAACACCTGACCGATATGGTACTAGTTACTGATAACCTCAACATTGACGATGAGAAAGAATGGATGGATTGTGGCAATTGTATCGCAAGAGGAACAAATGGATTATTAGATGGCTTTTCGTGTTGAGGGGACGGTGATGAGTGACCTGTCGTTCAATATTTTTGTTTCTCAAGTAATATGTCCCAATTGATATGTTCCTCTAGTGTCTTAGGCGAGGCTCGCCTCTCGCCTTAAGCGCTTATTGGTGAATAATGGTGTTGGTCCTCTTGGGTTACCTTTTAGTCTTAAAACTATTATGAGAGCCGACACGCCATGGTTTCTATTTTTGGATTCCCCTTGGATAAGTTGAATCACAACAAAGAAAGATGGTGGCCTAGCCATGCCCACTTTCGACAACATGCCAGGACAATCAAGGCTACATGAAAGGACATGGTGGAGAAGATGAAGTTCAGATAGAGGATTTCATGTGACGCTATGATGGCCATGCCATAACCAAATTCACTAAATGCAGTATTGCACTACCACCATTGAGGCATTGACAAGCCAAAAGTATTCTCAATTCTTTTGAAGGGTGATGGAAACAAAATTCACGAATTTCAATGTTGTAGTAATTTAGGAGCAAGTTTTGTTAATATTGAAATCAAAATTTAAAGTTCAAACCAAGGATCACTGAGTCAACAACCATGAGATAAACAAACAACAATAACAAACCACTTGAGAAAGCTTAATTCGAAGGGTGTGAGGATAATGGAGTCACAACATCTACTACTTGGACTGTCACCCTCGACTAGAACTTCCCATTCTCAAAATTTTCAGGATAGTGATATAAAATTCATGAATTTTATTTTTCAGTATTTTTTGGATCAAGTTGCATTCGTACTTAAATCGAATCTTAAAACTCGAACCAATGATAATGGAGGGAACAACCATGAGATAAACAGGAAACAGTAACAAGCCAGTTGAGAATGCTTAATTCAAAAGATGTGGGTTCAATCCAACATTTAGAATAGAATATCTCATTTTATATCTAATTTTCCATTTGGCCCCCATGTCAAATAGAAAAACCAGGGGTAAAATAGGATGCAAACTTGGAAGTGAGCCCACACCGTGTGGTCGCATTCCCATGAGGCCATGACTTTGACGATCGGTAGTCGTAATACCTTATTCCTTCATCGTATACCGTATACAACCATATGGGTCTAGGTATGCGCAAGCCTTGAAGGCCCAACGGAGCACCCCGACCCAAGGGGGTGTATGCTTTGGGTTCCCAAATAGGAAACCTTGCGGATTGCTTGCCGAAAGGGGCCACGAGTTCTACTCACACGATCTGAAATCCCACCCGTGCAGACATACATGGAGAGGTCACCTACTCAAAGGAGGGAAGGCCACCGCCATAGTACGGATATATAAAGACGTCCAAGGTCCGGCAAGGAGGACGAGCAATCTAGAAACACACAAACCTTAGCACTCTTATGCACATCGCCTCGATCATGTCTAGAGACCCCTGGTGATCTGAGGTGATGTCCCATGACCGTGCTAATCATGTGTAATTACAATATTGCTACAAGGTAAAAATTGAAATTATGCTTGACATTCTTCTTGTTATGCTAGAGTGTATATTAGTTAAGAATTTTGGTTGGTTGCATCCACTTTGAAACTCGAATGTGGACAATCTTAATATCTATTTTTCCATTTCACTGCAAATAACCTACCTACGTGGGTGTCCCAATCTTTCGAGGAGATCATGGGTTTGACTCTAGTGGAGACGACTTTGATGACCTAACTACGAACATGCCACGTTAATGTGCCTTAGCAATTGCTAAACAAACCCCCGAGATGTTATTGATCGTGCTGAATCACGATCAATTTGACATCGAAGGTCTAATCTCCGTGTGAAATTGAGAACAAGTAAGAACTATGAAAATAGACTTATGATTATGCTGAATAGTGGTGAAGTATTGATGAAAGTTGGGGTTCCAAAAGCGGTCTTGGCCTGGTCGATGGACACAAATGAAGTACACGAGTTGCAACTATAGTGAACTTTACCTAAACAGAACCGAAATCTAAACACTAGCGGTTTAAGGGGCTTAAGAGGGGATTTTGACTAGCCAAGGAAGGGTGGCCAGATCCAATTCATGGGTTGTTTCCTCCCTGAATATGGACTCTTAACACTGCCGATTGTGTTTTACTCCAAAAGTACATGGGCATGGCCCAATAATAAGGGGGCGCGACATCTATAGATAGCCATGGTCGAAATTATTAAGGTTCATCTTGTATATTTCCTCCATGTATTCATGCATCACTATGGTGGCTTTTTCCCTGAGATCTCCACTTGTGGCTCCGTCTTCATTGTTTGTGTGCGTGCTTCCATCTCCATGCTTGATCATGCTCCAATGCTTGTCCCTCTTGTCCATGCCGGGGCCTTGATGAACAAACATATGTGATTTACACACCATTTCTCAGGAGCGTTAGGAATTGTTCCAAGAAACGAAAGTAACTGATAATTCAAGTGATGTGCGTGAGCTCTAGTGATTGATTGTTGTATTCTGGAACTTCCGTAGTGGGCTTTTCACATTTATGGGCTAGATACTCAATTCATGCTCTTTGGAGTAATGTTGCTCGACCAGTGCTATAGCCCAAGTAGCATTGGCCTTGCCCCACTCCTGCATGGGATATCCTTAAGAAGTAGGATTACCCCATTTAGGGAAATCAAATCACTGCGTTCTAGACATGACAAGTAATGTTCTAAAGGGTAGGCAAGAGACTGGGTGTTATTCGTCTGATCGGGGCTAGGTGGGATTGGCCCACCTTATAGAACATTGCTGGTGAGCAGTAAGGTAGGCAGCCTTCACTACTTTTTCAAGGATACGTCAAAGATTGACGTATCGAGATCATAGATAGAAAGCGCCTAGAAAGGCGAGACAGTTTTACAACTTAGCCACGGCTATCATAGCCATTGTTCAACATGCTGATTACTATGTGTAGTGTTGGACCCCCTATTGGGAAACTCCGGAGATGCTCTTACGCACTTAAGCACCATCCATTTTTGGAGCTAGTTGTTTTGGGCGGGTCAATTGTCCTGAGCAGATTTCATCATACTGTCTTAAACGACCAGCACCTTCTGTTGGCTCTATGTTAGCAGACAACCTGGTATCTACTCCCTCTGTTCCCAAATATAAGTCTTTTTAGAGATTCCATTACGGACTACATACGGAGCAAAATGGGTGAATCTATACTCTAATGTATGTCTATATACATCCGTATGTACTCCCTAGTGTAATCTCTAAGAAGACTTATATTTAGGAACGGAGGGAGTATGTTGCATGGCACGGGGACATGGATATGTTGATACACCATTTTTTGGGGTCTAAAAACAGTGTTAAGGGAAGACAACAAGTATATATGTATTTACAGAACAGGAAAAAACGCCACACCTTATCTTACTGCATGCTGGTCTGTGAATAACAGGTTAACCAGCGATCAGCACCTAATGTCTTATCAAGAACTCGATGATGAAGTTCCGCAAATAAGAAAACATAACCACCAGTAGATAACTTCATGCTTAACTTGTACTTGCTCTGTTAGTATCCCGGTATATCCAAGTGGCTTTTATATAGTTTGAAATTGAAAATAAATATACGTGTATCTGATGTAACCTGCATGTGCCTGCTGAATACAGCATGTTTGTGAAGTGCCGGTGCAACATAGCTTTGTAGCATAATCCAGCTTTTGGTTCACCCCGCACAATTTGTGCCTACCAAATATGTCATATTTGCAGCTACGAACTCTGACATGCAGGCACATCAAGGCAACCACACTGTCTTAATTATTTGCTTTGCTTGGTAAAACTTGAATTGACAACAGTGGTTCTTAGGGAAATTTTTTAGGGGGGCACCTAGTATGACTCGATCAGTATTTCACCCTTGCAGCAAAAGTCAGACGAATGATTTACATACTAATATTGCAGTATCGTTTGTAGCATCCATGAGAGCTTCCTCCAGCTTCTGCCCACCCAAGCATAGTTCACCATCACTTGGTTCCATAAAGTTTGTTCTGATCGAAACCATTAACCAAGGTTCTCGGTTGGATTTCATTGAGGCTTCTGAGTGCTTCATGCTTGTCAAACACATTCAGTGTTCCAGGTCAGCGTATCTGTTGACCCACGCATTATGAGACAATTTCTGGCGTTCATCACTATTGGTGCAGTTAGCCTTGCATAGTGACCGTGACTTCTCTATTTCTGCTTAGAGACCGCATATACGATCAGCAAAGAACTTGAAATCGTTTGTCATGCATTCTGAACTATTGTTTTATTCTATTTATTAATTTCTTCTCTTATATGACAATGATATTCAATCCTCTTAAGGAGATACCCTGAAAATGTATAAAATGTAACTCTTTGTTCATTGCAGAGTGGACTTACAAATGAGGAGCAGCCACAGTACAATGGATGGGATGATCGACTGTGTGCAGGTGGGAATAGTGACAGGATTTTGCATGCACGAACTCGGCTTAATGGTCTAGCAGATGTTCCAGATTGGACTGGGAAGCCTTCGCTACCTTATGACGAGCCGCACGTGTTGAGATTTCTAGGACAACCTCTTTTGCCTGCACCAAGTAGTGAAAGCCTTGATGCTGATACTATTGGTAAGGGTAGGCCAGATAATTGCAACTGTCAGATCCCAGGTTCTGTTGCTTGTGTTAGATTTCATGTGACAGAGAAGAGGATCAAACTGAAGCGCGAACTGGGCTCAGCATTTTATGCAATGGGATTTGATCACATCGGCGAGGATGCAGCATTGACATGGAGAAGGGATGAAGAAAAGAAATTCAATGCCGTTATCCTGAATAATCTGCCATCATCCAAGTACAGATTCATGGAGGAAGTGTTTGCTGCTATGGGTTCCAAGGGCAGAAAAGACATTGCAAGTTACTATCACAATGTTTTCCAAGTGCGACGAAGAGCGTACCAGAATCGGCTCACTCCAAATGATGTGGATAATGATGATGATTCACTTGAGCCTGGCTTCCTGCATCTTCGTCAAGGTAGTGGTCAGCGTAACTCCATGTCTGCTTCTTCTTCCGGAACTCAAAGGGGTTCTTAGGTCATGGACTAGTGTTCTATAGGTAATTGGTGTAGCTCGGTGGCTCCAGCTCGGCTTCTTTATCTGGAGCTCAGAGGAAGTTTTTTTCTTTCTTTGTGGTGAAGCTCACAGGAAGGTTCCGTAGGTCGACACCAATTAGTTTTCTGGAGCTCATTTAGACTTTTCTCTCTGTGAATAGCCCCGTGGCTCGTTTCACCTTGATTTACCTGGATATTAATGCAATTATGTTGACATTTAGACTATCGATATGTGTGGATTATGTCCCAGTTCCCTTTGGACAAGTAGAAAATCTGAATATGATCCTTGCGCATTCAAAGCGGTTTGATATAGTCTCTCTATCGGAGCAAACCCCAAGGGATTGTTTTGAGTGGATTGTTTGAAAGGCATATACTTAGGAGTGTCGCGTAGGATAAATGCTAAAATGAAGGAAAGAGGATTCATAAGAAAATATACGTCTTCTCTTATTTAAGAGATCATCGCTTAGCGCAATATGTCTCACCATGTTTTTAGAAATAATTAATCATTATAGATAATGCTAAGAGATAATCCATTGTAGACAAGTTTTTATTGTCATCTCTAAATTACATGCAAGGCTTAAGATAAGACTGTCTTATCAACATGATACACATCAATTCAACTCGACCACTTTTGACACGAGCTAAACTAAAATCACTTTAGATCTGAAGGGATTGAATTGGATACGAGTGACATCCGAACAATCCGTGATCAGGGTCTGGTCTAGCGAGAGTCCATGGGTGCCACCACACCCCCCGGTATAATACTCCATATACTTAGCGTTTGTTTCCTACCCTCCAAAACCTCAACAAAATTGAGCGGGCTTTCCATTGGTTCGGCTCCAACAAGACGACAGGTGCCAAGTGCAAGGTCAACTGGGAGATTGTTTGCCGCCCTTGTGAGTATGGTGGCCTTGGGGTCCTCAACACCGACAAATTCGCTTGAGCTTTGCGCCTACGCTGGCCATGGTATAAATGGAAAGAGCCCAACAAGCTATGGGTTGGCTTTGGAAACCCATGTAACGAAGAGGACCTCGATTTTTTCTACGCCTCAACCACCATCATCGTGGGAAATGGCGCGAAGACGCCTTTTTGGGACTCTCCATAGCTTCTTGGTCGTAGGCCTAAGGACATCACACCACTTATTTTTGAAGCTTCAAGAAGAAAGAATTGGAAGGTGCGCGAAGCTCTCAAAGATAATGCTTGGATCCTCAAGATCAAACAAAACACTATCGTCTCCGGCGCCCACATCCGTGAGTTTTTTACTCTGTGGATGCTTATGCATGACTTTCCTCTTGAAGATCTGGTGGAGGATGACATTATCTGGAAGCACTCGAATGACGAGATCTATTCGGCGTCCATCGCGTACAAAGCACAATTCCTTGGGATGACTCTTTTCCCAATGGACCGCACGATATGGAAGGCTTGGGCTCCGCCAAAAGTCAAGTTCTTTTCTTGGCTAGCGGTCCAAGATCAGATTTGGACGGCTGATCGCTTGGAGAAAAGGGGATGGGAAAATTGTGGCCTTCGCCAACTTTGCAAGAGAGAGTAGGAAACTGGGCCGCATCTATTCTACAAATGCCGCTTCTCCCTTCGACTTTGGCGTTTGGTTCTTGAGAAACTTGGGCTCCCACATGACGCCACGTCAACTTGGCACACCGAGGATTCCGTTCTGCGTGCGAGGACGTCCCTCACCATGCTCGTCTCATGGATCATCTGGAACGAGAGAAATGCATGGGTATTCCGGCAAAAGAGTGTGCCGCCTCTCATTTTATTGCGCTTAATTGTAGATGAGGCTAGGCTTTGGGTTACCGCGGGTGCAAAACACCTAGGGCATATTGTATCCATGGAGTAATTGCCAGGCAGTGATTTTTGGTCAATTGTAAAACTCTAACTTCTCCTTATTTAATAGATAAGGCAAATCTTATGCCTCCGTTTCGAAAATAATAATAACAGTAAAGTATGTCTTGTGACTATTTGTTAGACTTATGATAATATTTAGATCAAATTATATAACATGGAGTATTATAGATGTAATATGTGGCATCCCCAACACTACGCTCCTAGGTCCGCCACAGTCAGTGATGGGTAAGCTTTGACCTAGGCAAGTCACGAGGAACACTTCCACCCTACACATCGCCCTGCTCTGTCTTGTTTTATGTCTTCGTGGCAAATGGATTCGAGTCTAGTGGAGTCCATGTTGTTGACTTGTTTGTATTTTTAGAAGGGCACCTAAAGTATATCTTATAACTGAAAATTATCAAGAAAAATAGTACACAATATAATTGAAGACAAGAATATACAAAACGGCCATCTAAAAATAAAATTACATCGATCTTTCTTCTTACTTCGATTGAATGTAGCCATCAGAGCTTGAAAAATAAACTGGCAGCAGTAAGAGAAAGGGACACCTAAGTAGTACTGCTCCTCCTCGCAGCACGATCTGGACCGAGAAAAAAACGCCCGCGTCACCTGCTAGGGCGACACGAGCGGCCACCCATCCCCGCCACCTCAGGTGCCTCCTCATGCCCCTCGCTTCCTCATTGTCATCAGTCGGAGCTGCCGGGCAAAGCCCCGGTCGACCGACAGTGGGGGTGTGCCATCTCACATCTACACATGCATCATTGAAGTCCTTGAAGGCAGATCAGTTCACGTGCATCTACAAACTTGTCCTCTGTCCTAGCTAGTGGCGCCCAAGAGAGAGACAACTTGACAAACCATGTCGGTCGCGTCCTCCAATGTGTTGGGGCGAAATCCGACAGATCTCAGTTAGGGGGTCCCGATCTGGTGATCTTGGAGATGGTAACAAGGACATAAGGGTCACGAGGTTTACCTAGGTTCAGCCCCTTTCGAAGAGGTAAAATCCAACGTCCTACTTTGTTGTATTGATTGTGGATGGATCCTCTGTTCTCTCCACGACCCTGGCACCTTGGTTTATACAGATACCGTGGATACCTAGGGTTTACACAAGGTCGCCCGCATCTAAGGGGCAAACATGCCGAGGACTATCTCTACGCCTTGGAGTATATGCCAAGTCTTTGTGCCATTCCTTGTTGATGCTTTTGGTCCATACGAACCATGCCCACTAGTGATAGGTTTAGGGGGGAGGGTCCTCGTCCCAACCCACAGAGCGGGCAACTAACATGGCAAGCACCCCCTAATCTAGGACTCCGCAGTAGCCCTTGAACCGGTCTTCAAGCCGAGGACACTCCCCGGTTCTGCCGAGCTGCTCCACATCTTTAGTCTTGGTCTTGTAAGCTGGTTCAACCCCATATGTAATTTTTTTGAGAAGTCGTATACCTCGGGTATCTGATGATATTGTCCAAATTTGAGTCACAAAAGTTTTTGGAGGCTTTAACTTAGGGGCTAAGTATCTCGACTAAGCCCGAGCATCAGGGACCCACGATTGGGACCACTGACCGCTTTTACGTCTTGTTGTCATATCCGGGACTCTTGGGGCGTGCTTTTCGTCGTTCGAGGGCCCACCACAAGGCGGCTTTTACTGACACCAATGTACACGGAGCAACATCATTAGCAACCCCCTTGATCTTCGCATCCATTATGTGTATGTCGCCTAGCGAATATGCGCGAGTTACGCTCAGAGACTCAAATGTCCCCTTGTGGATTTCTAAATTTTCCACACAACAGGGACCGAGCAACCCAGAGGAGCGATTTTACTTATCCTTCCGCCAGACTGCCTCCCGCCTCCTCTTGACCTAGCGACCCGCCACACCGAGCCTCTGACTCCAATGGCTCCCACCAAGACCCCATCCTCGCGCTCCACCTGCCTCCTCGAAGGGGAGTGGAAAAGTTGTAATGTTGCGCAGGGCCAGTTAGATCAACTAGCGGAGTTAAGTTATCTGCCTCCTTCGGAGGTAGCCTTTTCCCGTTCGGGGATGGTAGCCGCTAATGATAATTCTACCCAGGGCACTCGCCCCAAGCCCAAAAAACACGAGCTTGTGTGTTTCGTTCCTTTTTTACGCCGGGGTCCAGGCTTCCCAATTCATCATTTTCTGAGGGGTTTATTGCCCTTTTATGGCCTTCAGCTCCATCATCTCTCTCCCCAACTCTATTTTGCACATAGCTTTCTTCATCATCATATGTGAGGCCTTCCTAGGGTGCAAACCACATATTGATCTATGGTGCATTACTTCTGCGTAGTGTCGCGCCAGCGATGGGGCAGCTTGTGGGAGTGCGGGGGTGCTGAGATCTGCAAGGTGGCTAGTTCTAAATATCTAGATGGTACCCCTGCGGAATCAAGGGATCATTGGACCGAGGAGTGGTTTCATGTTCACGATGTCCCCCTCATTGATCCTTCTTGAGAAGGGCTTCCTCCTTTTCCCCTTCCGTTCCTCGAAAAAGGTACGACTAGCGTCCAAGGACTCGTGCGAGGGAAGGGACACAAGAGGGGATCCGTCTTACACACCAGATTTCCCTTCTTCGCAATCATGGCCTGTCATTGCCTAATATTATAGCAATAACGCTTCTCCAAGGAGTCTAGCCTCTTCGGCAACGCTACCATCCCTTGTGGAAGTATAATGACACCGACGACTCGACTCGGTTCATCAATGGAGAGTTCCATGAGCGCCATACGCTTGCTCAAATGCTGGCATCAATGTTCAAGAGTGAGAAGTCGGACTTCCTCAAGCAGGTAAGATACGATGGTTTTTCCTCCTAAAAGCCTCCCCGAGCAGTAAGTTTTTACAACCATCCATTTTTTTGTTAGGACAAAGTATGTAATTGCATGATTAGTTTTTTTACTTCATCCGATCAGAGTTGGGGACAATGGTCAACAAAGTTGGAGTGTTCGACTCCACAACCTGATATTCCCCGAGATTCGGAATGCATGCGCGGTTTATCCTAGGACCCACACACCTACCTCATATTTTGGTATGTCGTGTTTTATCAAGAAAGTACCAATGGCGATGAAGTACTATTGTCTCTGACATCCCTGGTACCGCTCATTCCCGAGGTGCCGTGGTGGACGGAGCACCCTCTCCTCCTAGAACTCGTGCTACTACCGCACGGGCTGCTCGATGTCGGCGTGCGTTAGATACCTTATCTAAAGATGGCCGACGACCCAAACGCTAGAGGTGGAACTCAGGGTTAACAGCTGCCCAGGCCTGGATTCCCCCGAGTGCTGTAGAGCCACCCATTGGGATAGGAACAAGAGCCGAGGAAACGACGCCTCAGGGCCTTCATCTTCTTCTCGGTAAGGATAAATTCCCCGGTTAGTCTATGGCCTTATTCAAAAGAAACACCACAATAATTAAAGGTTTTTTCTTCTATTTCACAGGCCTAATCGCATAGCTGCGGGCAATACGTACATACCTCCAGCGCCGAGACAACCAGATTTTCCTCCTCTGTTAATGACCTCGGATGGTATCCAAGGTGTCGGGGATATAACCCTACGGTATGACCCGCCCTACTGGGCCGGNNNNGTATAATGGCGGCTCTGGAACTATGTTCAAGATGGGCTATGTTGTGAAGGTAAAACAAGTAAGGCGGTTACTAAGTAAACCGCCGGGCGGTCCAAGCGCATGGAGACGGCGACTCAGAGGCCCACAGGGCAGAAGACGCCAGAGGATTCCTTGCTCAAAAGGCAAGGCGTGTTAGAGACGTGGAAGGTTACGAGTTGTAATATGGCTTGGACTCTGTTGTAAATCCTAGGGTCTTGACCTGTATATAANGGCAAGCCCCTAGGGCCGAAAGACTCAAGTTAGACACCCT
>CBMN010036207.1:0-11978 GCA_000582825.1 Hordeum pubiflorum
GGTGGATAATGCGTGTACTTCATCGGAGAGGTGGCAGATTAGTTTGGCGTTCATTCGTAGACCTACGGATTTCATCCATACACATGAAATTCCACTCTCGTGTGTCTCACTCAAGTGAATTGGTTTTGAGAGCATTCCACCTCTTACTTTCTTTTGAAAGATCTAGCTGTTGGCTGGCTTGTATTGCTTGATAGTAGAGAGCAATGGGAATACAAAAATGGGGGGTGTTTGATCATGAGATCAAGGAGATAAAAAGAAGGCAGGAAAAACCGTCAGGCAAAGACCAAATTCTAATTTTCACGTAGGGTCCCCAAGGGGGTGCTAAAAAAACATGGCTCCAGCTTGGCATCACAATTGAAAAGTGTTCCTAGTGGCTCGGGAGATATTGGCCCAGCTTGTAGTCTTGGCTGTCAAAGTGCATTCAGTTCGTTCTTTCCAGATTTCAGACAAGATCAAAATGATCAGGGATTTGATAGCCTTTCTATGCTCCGGTTTGGCTCCGCTAATCATCGCCCTTGTGATCTCAGTTGTCTTCGTGTGGCTTTGCCAGGTGCTCGGATGTAGTGAGATGCATCCGTGGGCAGCCGCAGCTTGAGACCAGACTTTTTTTTTTCACGAATACGCCTAGCAGCGTATCATTGCATTGATAGGGGAGGAAGGAATAGAGTACAAGGTGGTGCCGTCCTCGTACACACGAATGGCGAGGTCCAGGCACCCGATCGAGCAGAAGACAGAAGGGGGTTGCTCAGCCCCCAAAACTAGAGGTGCAGGTTACAGGGATGCACGTGGTCGTTCCTCGAACTCCAGCTGCGGCCCAGGAGCGAGCTTCGTCTTTGATTCCGGCAATGAGGGCGGCGGTGAAAGGGGCGATCTTGTCGAAGATGACGGCATTCCGATGCCGCCAAAGAGACCACGCCGTGAGCGAAGCAACGGTGGCCAATCCGCCTCGCCGTGATGCCAGTGTAGCTAGCATAGCCGAGGAGAGCCAGTCGAAGTAGGGCTGAGAGCCATCCGGGGTGGCCGTCATCGGAGAGCACCAGGCGAGTATTTCTTGCCACGTGATGCGTGCGAAAACGCACCCCACGAGGATGTGATGAAGAGTCTCGGGTTCTTGGGAGCATAACACGCATGCCGGTTCATGCGGTAGTCCGCGCCGGGCAAGACGATCCGCGGACCAACATCGGTTCAAGGAGGCGAGCCAAGTGAAGAATTGCACCGAGGTGGGGGCTCCGGTCTGCCAGGTTAGACGCCAGAACTCCGAAGTAGTGGAGCCATAGAAGAGCGCGTTGTAGCATGAGGAGGCTGAATAGACGCCATTCTCGGTCCAGCGCCAGCGTATCGAGTCGGGTTAAGAGGAGAGCACCACCAGACGAAGGCGGCGCCATAGGTCCACATACTCCACCGTGGCAGCTGGCCCGAGCGCTCCGTGGATGTCAGCGATCCAACACAGGCCGGGTGAGAGCTTGAGAAACTGTGCAGGTGCGCCTCGCGCGGCGGGGCACAAGAGTCGCCAGCGAGGGGGCGACGTCAGAGATTGCTTTCCCCTCTAGCCAAGGATCCTCCCAGAAGCGGCAAAGAGGTGCCATCGCCAATGATCCATGTCGTGGATGCTCGGAAGAACTGATGAACTTCAGGGTCGTGGGGTAGCTGGAGATGAGCCCAGGGCCGAGAGGGGTCGGTGGCTTGGAGCCAAAGCCACCTAGTGCGGAGGGAGATGCCGGTGCGGTGTAGATCGCGAATTCCCAGTCCGCCTAGCTCAAGGGGGCGGCACACACGCGCCCAGCTAACAAGGCAAGAACCCGCGCGCGCATCCTTGCGCCCATGCCAAAGGAAGTCACGCAGAATCCTGTTCGCCCTCTTGAGGATGGGGCGCGAGAGGGCCATGGTGAGGAGCAGGTGTACTGGCATGGCGCACAAGACCTGACGGACCAGAGCCAGGCGCTCTCCGCGGTTGAGAAGGGCGGCCTTCCAAGAGGCAAGATTGCGCGCGAGCTTCTCAATGTGCGGCATCAAGTGAGACGTCGGCACCTTCCGGATGGAGAGGGGGAGGCCGAGGTACTGGATCGGGAATGCCGCGACTGGGCACGCCAGCGTCGTGCCGATGGTACTGGAGATGCTGCCCGGGCATTGAATCGGCGCAGTGAGGCATTTAGCAAAGTTGGTGCGCATGCCAAAGGCCCGACCCGAAGATGATCCCGGTCGTCGAGCCAGAAGGGAGGCAGTTCAACAGGTGCTTCGATCTGGTATTTTCATTGTCTACCCCCGGTGTTTTGCTGGCGGTGTTGTAGCCATCCCTCTGCCCCAAGTGGTTTCGTCCCCGGCGGCGGTGGGATCGGGCCAGGATCGAAGACGGCGATGAGGACTCGATTGCTTTTCAGTTTTGTCTTATGGGGTCCTGTATGCAAAGTGTTTGGCCTGGGTTGTAATTTTCTCTTTATGTTGGGCCTTCATGTAAAATATTGCATGGTTATCTAATATAAGTCTGGGTCCTTCGGAACCCTTCTTGTGTTCAAAAAAATAAAAAATAAAATTGGGCACCCTTCATCTTTTGGAAAACATTGGTCACCTATGTAAAGAAAGGAAATGAGGAACTCTTAGATCGACACCTTCGTGGAGGCGAAAGTGCTCTCGTGCTCTATTACCTCGTCCTTGAGTAGTCCATCTCTCTTCGACCGCGCCCACCCGCGCTGCGGCGTCATACTAAAAAACCTGCGTCTTGATCTTGAATTTGTCAGCACGAGAAAGCACGACGAGTAAGCCACGATTTGGCCGCTGCCAGCCCAGCCCGCCTACGTAGCAACGGGGTGGCATGGTAAGCGTTGTCAAGTTTCACGACGCTTAAGCGCTAAGCGAAGCGAAGCATCTCTCTCACTGAGAGCGAGCGAGGCCTCATGATTCTTTGGTTTCCCTCTACAGCACCGGCCGGAATAATTCAACCAGACCGCGTCACGTAGATCGCACGCTCCGCTGGCGTGTTCTCCTCCTCAGCACCGGCCCGAACGATGAATCGTCGCGAGCGACGACGACGACGACGGGCAGTGAAATTCGGCAGTCAAAGTTAAGTGTCACTCCCGTACCTGCTTCAATCGGTGGAACGGTACGCACGGCACTCTCGTAGTACTAGTAGTACTGGTACTTGCGTCAATCACTAACTCCTGCCTTGATCGATTTATTTAACGCCCGCGGCGACGCGTATCTAGTCGGGGTCTGCTTCGTCTTCGCGAGATAATCAACGCACCCGGTGACGCGTCTCAACCTCTCTTCTCTCTCTGTCTCTATAGAAATGGAACGCATGGATTCTGAAGCTCATCAGGTCGCATATCTGTTAACTGCCGAGTGTTGACTATGCATGCAGTCGGCACACGCGTTCACGACGCAGGAAGCTTCTATATCTAGTTTCTCCTCTAGGTTAAGTTATACTCTATCAGACAAATCCAGATGCAAGCTAATGCTGCACTCCGCTTCTCGTGTTTTGGATTCCTTGACGTTGGCGTTGATGTGACTATTTCGCCGTATGTTGACTCCATGTGTTTTTGGAATGACCATAAGGCTGGCAGGTTGACTTAAATAATCAAAAGTTTTAGGGGGGGAGCAGATGCTTACATAGTGCAGATTTGCACATGCATGCCGGAGATAACTCCGTGCAACACTTCACATCTCTAATGACTTGCAATACCTGGTTTTATATTTGAGGGGATTAAGTAGACAAACCTCTACACTAGCCGTTGCCGAACCCCGATCTACTCCCTCCTCTCTTCCCTTCGCTGCCGTGTGACGCTGCCGGGCTAAGCTCGGGGGCAGATGGTGGTGGCAGGGGTATCTCCTTCTCTCTCGCGGCTTGGGGTGGGGCGGGCCCCCCGGCATGTGGAGGCGCGATTGGTTGGGCCCTGCGGCACGGCAGCGGGGGGCGGCTCTGCGGCGGATCGGATCTCGGATGGCGGCAAAAGCATGGAGGGCCTGGTGGATGGATCGGCCGAACGTGTGGTCTAGCCTCTGGTTAGGTCTAATCTGGCCGGTGTGGCCTGCTCCATGCGCGGAGGCGGTATCGGTGGCGGTCCCGTGCACACGAGGCTGGATGGAGATTCCTCGAGCGGATCCGGGTGAAAACCCTATTCTTGGCTCGTTGCCAAGGCCGACGATGGTGGTGTTTTCTGCGTCGTCCCCTTCTTGAAGGCATCATCGTGGAGAAGCTCTAGACCCCTATCCGTCACCTCCGGGGGAAACCCTAGATCGGTTGATCGGATGACGGTGACGCTCTTGTGTCGTATCCCTCTTGGGGGCGTCATTCTTGGAGGTATGCATAGCCTCGAGGGACCAGTGGACAACATCTGCGGTGGAGCGCCGTTCCATGTGACGCATCGACGACGTCGAGTCTCGGCGGCGTGTCACAGCAAGGCCTTGGCGACGGATGTGTGATGATGGACGCGCGTAGGGAGGAGGTGTTGTCTCGCGCCGTGATGGCGTCGACAACACGCCTGGCAAGGTCGACGCGACAATATTTGTTCTGAAGATTGATCGATGGAAGACGGCGGCGACGACCTATGAGTGTGTCGGACCGGTTTGTGCCCCAGACCTGATATGTGGCTTGGTTGGGGCTTCTGGCTTTAGATGGTAGGCTTAGGTGAGATGTTTGGGTATTCGGCTCACACTTTCTGTACCCCTTCATCAATGGAAAGGAGTAGCGACAGATGTTGGCAAGATGACGGTTTCAGACATATTGATGTATTACTTTGTGAAGTCTTTATGAATAATTAATAATGTGATTGCATGCATCTCCCAGATGCAGAGGCCAGGGGTCATCCTCCTTTTCAGAAAAAACATCTCTAATGACTTGTTCGACATCTTCTCTGATCATTGCAATTAGACTCTATCCCGTTTAGTCAAGTCTCAAAAAGGGTGTCAGTGTTATCAGAAGGACTGACGTTAAAAGCTACTTGCACCACAGTAGCGTGGCCAGAGGACAAGTAATGAACAGATACTTGATAGATTCATCCCTATCGCAAAAATAACATCGTTTACTATCCACCCAATTATGTTTTGCTAGGTTATCTTTAGTGAGTATCTGCGCAAACCACATAATTTTTTTATCTTGAGGGGAACCTTGAATTTTCCAAATGTGTAGAGACTTTGGGATTGGACTAGCGTTTATTATATCTGTATACATACGCTTCACTAAGAATACACCTGACACCGAAAGCCCAAAGGTTTCCAGCGAAGTGTATCTGGTTCATCAGACAGGTTGATCTGCATCAACATACGCACAATATGAAACCATCTATCCCATCTGTCTCCAACCAGTGACCTTCTGAACTGAACATTTAAGGGAACCGAGCCTAGAATTGTACCAACAAAAGCCTCTGTTCGTTGTACAATATGGTAAAGGGCAGGATACTACATTGCCAGCAACGTGTCACCTAACCATGTATCTTCCCATCTTCCCAGAACCTAGTTCTATTCCCGTTCCTGACAATGAACTTGGTCCAATTGAAAAAAGCTACCTTCGTCCTCATGAGGCCCTTCCAGAATGGCGAGTCCGTCGGTTGGGCTGTCACTTGGGCCAGTATCTTGGAGTGTAGATACTTGTTACATAACAACTATATTTAGACTCCCTCATCCTCAATGGAAAGTCTGTAAAGCCATCTACCGAGTAAGCATTTTTTTCTTAACCTCAAGATTTTCTATACCGGGACCTTCTTGGTCCTTTGGTCTGCATATTATATCCTACTTTTTCAACCTATATTTGGATTTAGTCTCATCGCTCCACCAAAAGAAACGTGATCGATAAAAGTCTAGTCTTTTCCGTACCACCATAGGTACTTCAAAGAAAGACAACAGGAACATCGACATGCTTGTAAGTACGGAATTTATGAGTATGAACCGGCCTCCATAAGAAATAAGTTTTCCCTTCCAACAACTAAGCTTTTTCTCAAATCGATCTTCTATGCACTTCCATTCTTTGTTGGTGAGCTTTTGGTGATGAATTGAAATTCGCAGATATCTAAACGGGAGTGCCCCCAACTCATAGCCAAACAACTGTCTATAATTATCCCATTCTTCTTTGGTGCGTCCAAAGCAGAATAATTCACTTTTATTAAAGTTGATATTTAAATCAAACAGTTGTTTGAAGAGACATAAAACCAACTTCATGTTTCTAGCATTTGCCACGTCATGTTCCATGAAAACTATAGTGTCATCGGCATACTATAGGATAGACACCCCACCATATACTGGATGAGATATGAGCCCACCATATACTGGATGAGATATGAGCCCACCAACTTGACATCCTCTTTGGCTCTACCAATCAGGACTACAAGCATGTGTGCGACAATGTTAAACAGGATTGGAGACATTGGATCTCCTTGTCCCAACCCCTGTTTAGTTGGGAATTAATGACCTATGTCATCATTAACTTTTATCCTAACACTACTTTTCTATACAAAGGATTCAACCTGCTTCATCCGGGCCTCATCAAAGCCCGTCATACGTAAGGCTTGTTGCAAAAATGGCCATTTGAATTTATCACATGCCTTCTCGAAATCCACCTTAAAGATCACGCCGTCTAGTTTCTTTGGGATATGTCGTCCGGGCAAGAAGATTCTCTGGGTTGGTTGCACTACCGAATGCACAATCCGTGTGAGCCTATTTCTCTGAACCTTTGTAAAATCTTAAAGCTCACATTAAGCAGGCATATTGGTCCGCACTGCTCAATGCGAACCGCGTCCTCTTTGTTTGGCAACAATGTTATCATTCCAACATTGAGATAAAATAAATTTAGCTGGCCATTATACAAATCATGGAACATTGGTAAAAGGTCTCGTATGATAGTATCCCAACAACGCTTGTAGAATTCCCCCGGGAAACCATCCGGACCTGGCGCTTTGTTGTTTCTCATTTGCGCACTAGCCTCAAAAACCTCCTTCCCAGTGGACGGGGCGGACAAAATCTCATTTTCATCCAACCCAGTTGTGAAAAATCACCAATCATGTGCTCATCGAGCATTATATGATTCTGCTCAGATGCCCCTAAAAGTTTCTTATAGTATTCAACAATGTACAATTTTAAGTTCTCGTGTCCTAAGATTGTACCCTCATCCTGCTCCAACTGAATAATTATGTTCTTAATATGTTTCCCATTAGCAATCAAATGGAAAAACTAGGTATTATTGTCACCCTGAATTACTTGTCTAACCTTTGCTCTCAGAGCCCACTTCATTTCCTCTTCTCTGAGTAGTTTTTGTAACTTCTCCCCAGCCTCGCTCTCTGCCCTTCGGTCCACCATTCCCAACACATGGACCTCAGCCTTTACATCTAAGTCATTAATGATTTTGAGTAATTTTTCTTTTTCATCCTTATAGATTCCACTTTCGTTCTTTGCCCATCCCCACAAGAACTGTTGCAAGTGCCTCATCTTATATTGCCATCTTTCAATGTTTGTCGTACCTCAATTTTCTCGAGCCCATTCCATGACAGTGAAACTGAGGAATCCATCTCTTTGAAACCAAGTTGTTTCAAAAGAGAAAATGTTCTTGTTGCCAACATGGGTCGAATCCCCCGAGTCGACAAGAATTGGAGTATTGTCAGAAAGTGCCCTATGTAATGCGCGCGCCGTTACCATAGGGAACTTCTGCTCCCATTCAATGTTGGCTAATACTCGGTCCAATTTCTCATAAGTTGGATTTTCTAGGGTATTTTCCCATGTAAATTATCTTCATGTGAGACCAATCTCCCTTAGGTCTAGAATTTCAATAATAGCATTGAACATGAAGGACC
This sequence comes from Hordeum pubiflorum, assembly GCA_000582825.1. NCBI lineage: Eukaryota > Viridiplantae > Streptophyta > Magnoliopsida > Poales > Poaceae > Hordeum > Hordeum pubiflorum. Next base: position 7,773 of record CBMN010036207.1, read on the forward strand.
ACCTCCCATCAAAATTATCGTTGTTCTTTTCCTCTCTCCTCCTAATAATATAAAAGTCGCTCCCGACTAGAATGGGTAACTTTTGGTCCCCACAAACCCTCACTAGACCTGCGAGAAAGTCAGATTCGAACTCAGGCTGTGCAGCCCCATACACCACAACTAGAGCCCATCTGAATACATCAACTTTCGACCTAATATGAAATTTTACTGTATAGTCACCCATAAAAACATTGCTTACTTTCAGAGTCTCGCAATTGACTCCGAGCAATATCCCGCTAGACCTTCCTCCAGGTGGTAAACAATGCCAATCAAAGTCGGAGCCACCATAAATTGTTTCAAGAAACTACGAAGTAAAGTTATCTCTACCGGTCTCAAGTAACGCCATAAAATCCAACTTATGTTCCCTAGATACCTCCGCCAAAAACCTCCGTTTAGCCAAGTCCTTAAGACCTCTGGTATTCCAGAAAATGCCTCTCATTTTTCATCATGGAATTTACGTGCAAATTTAACCCTCGCACTTTGTTGTACCGCAGAAGCGAGGTAAATCTTTGTCGTCCACTTGCGTTTGGGTTTCTCCGACAAGATAATCGAGCCCGCATGACTAGCATATGTCGGTTAGTCTTCTTCTGGATGCAGAGGTGACGCATGCCCATCCGCCTCCAAAGAAGGCTCAAGTAGTAAGTCAAAATGTTCTTGTGATTGCAGAGCTGTCGCATGCTCCTCTACCCCCATAGCCTCATCCCCAAGTATGCTGGAAGGAACTAAGTCCTCACATAAACATTCTAATGATCTAACCCCTAACTCGTTAACCTCACTATCACGCATTGGAGTAACAGACGCAATAGTTCTCAACATATGCATCGCTCTTTCAGCCTCTAAGTCAAGTAAATCATTAACAGACTTCGCTGCCTCCTTACTATTGAACCCAAGTGAAAACCCAATCTTAGTTGCATTATTAACAATTTCATGATCGGAGAAATTTATGAAAAGCTCGTGTTTATGGACATACCAGTAGTAGATTCGAGATCTCGCAGTTTGGCTGCTTGCATAGCACGCCCCAGCCGCAAGTCAGAAGCTTAACTAGAATGCAAGTAATGTCCACAAAAAAAATCTTCTTTTTTGTGGGGTTACCAAGAAATTACTTAATCGAACACATTTGTCCTATACGATTGGTTGTATGTGAGGTCCATTAGAACAAGATGATCAGGGTTTAAATTTTGGCATGAAAATTACAACGCATATAGGCTTCTCACGCTAATGCGAAATGATTTTAGCGCGAACCATGATATGAGTAGATCTTGGCGCTAAAAGCCGTAAGAATCTCAAACTCAAACCAAGTGGGCCTCACAATGGGAGCTACAACGGCTAGCGCTCGTGACCCCAACCATGTGCTCCTGCACTAGTTCCCACCGGTGAAGACCAACCAGGCCCCACCGGCTACCCTTCTGGCGCCTCCCGTGCTTCCTCGCTCACGGTCGTAACCCCCAACCAGTAGTATTCGGGTGGAGAATGGAGGCCAAAGGAGTGTGAAGGTATACCACCCACGTTCCTCTAAAGCTACGACAATGATTGCAGCGAAAACAAAAAAGGAGAAGATATGCATTAAAGGCAAATTGCGCAAACAGTTTCATGAAAATAAGCTGGTAGCCCCTCACAACTTGCTTGATTAAATCATGAATGACTTATTACATAGAGTTTCACCTTTGCTAACGAATTGATCACTAGAGGCGTGGAAGATTTAATAATTATCTTGCTGATAAGAATGTGCGAGTGTTCATCATGATGATATATCTCTTATAGCTCTTAATTTGATGAAATGAACTCTTTAATTCACGGTAATCCACGTTTCATGAACATGATGACCTTGTTCCTACAAGACGTGTCATTTGCTCGGGGACGAGCAAAACTCTAAACTTGGGGTAGTTGATGATTCCAATTTTGCATCACTTTTACCTCTTGTTTTGCATTGTAGTAGTAGGATTTTTGTGATTTTATCGTGCCTGCGCGTCCTTTTTGGCTAATTCTATCAAGATCCTAATGAATAAGGAGATTTGAGGCATTAAAGAAGAAAACATCAATATATGGGTAAAAATCATGCTAATTGATGTGATAATAACCTACCGTATGAAGAAGCAATCAAGTGGGAGAAAAAGGAGCCACACAAGGTCTTCTAGAGGCAAAAACAGTGTCTGGTACGAGCGTACCCACTCGTACCAAGCGACGTCGACACCCCTCGAGTACTTCACCCCCGTGCCGGCAGATTGTAGAAAGGAGACACAAAGATATCAGAACACACACTAGAGCCAAGAACCGTAGCCTCGGAAGGGATCAGAAGGGGTAATCGGCAGAAGGGCTCTACCACACCATTCAAGGAGACTTCAGCATCAATCATCTTCCCCATTATCACCCCTTTATTAATATCTTTGTAATACCAAAACCCTAGGTGACGTGTATTGCGTTGATTAATCATCCATGATTGCCATGATCAGCTCTATGATGCGCGTTAATTCTATGTCCGAGTAAACCCTCCTAGTTCTCGGGGATATGGTGGAACCCTAGTATGTTAGGTGATGAACGTCGATAGTTTACAAAATCCTCTTTTGTATGTTTATGTTAATGTTTTTCATGATGTTGGGTAAAGTCTACCACTCAACATTTGGCTTTTAGGGACATGAAGGATATTACTATCATTGCAATGGTGGGGTGCAGAGGTACCACGGTGACAAAAGCCACCATCCTCCTCAGTGATCTTTTGATAGGGGATTACCAGAGACCACCTTTAGCTACGTCCACACGGAGATTCTCAATCATTGTGGCATAACCTGAATGTGAAGAGGATGGTGATGGTGTATGTGATACGTGGTTGTTGCATGTATGGACGTATATGTATTTGGATCCTTCCACTTATAGAAACATGCGAGGTGGCTTAGTGATCCGAACCTAGAATTACACATTCACATAATTACATTAGATACATACTAGTGGTGAATCTAGACTCCCTAAGAACGTCTTAGCCCTATTGTTGATTTCATCGTTTCCTATACTCTCTTTCTCTTTTACTTTATTCTTGAACTCTTAATTTTAGTCACCAAACATTGCAATACACATCGTAACCCTCTACAAGAGTCAATGAACACCTTTTGTGCTCCCTGTGAGATCGATACTCTTATTTCGAAAAGGTACAACTAAACTCTATGCACTTGCAGGTCATCAGGTGGTCGTCAACATTGTCACGCCTCCTCCAATCTAATTCTTGCGATCTCTGCCTCCTGTGTCACCCGATCTCGAGCTGCAATCAATGCCGCAGTCTCCTGGTGACGTCGCACTCTCGTCGAGATGGATCCATCTAGGAGCCACACCGATGAAAGACAAGCCTCACTCCGCTCCTTTTAACTCGCCTCGTGCAAGGGTCGAGGGTCGATGTGGCTTGACGCTAGGTGCGGTGGGGATGTCATAGTCGCGAAAGTGCTCATGGGTCATAAGAAGTGGATACCACGGTTGACAAGGAATGAACCCCAAACAACCTAAACCTGGAGATTCGGGTGGAAAATCTTGTGAGCATTCATGTGACAATTTGTTTGTTTGGGTTGTGGCTGAAAGAGAAGTTGTTAGAGCTGATAGAAGATGAGAAGCGGCTGAAGTTGATAAAAGTTGAGAAAACCAAAAAAATGTTTGAGAACTACTTTGACGACATGTGATAATTCTAATTCTCTGGAGACACAATTAGATCAATCTCAATTACACCATTTCTTGTCAAGGGCATCTCCAATGCTGACCCTCAAACCGCCCGCAATCGTTCGGACTGCGCGGTTCGGACTTGTCCGGACCACGTGGTTCGGACCCAAGGGTAACATATAGACATTAACGGAACCCCTTCATTCAATGTCCGATAACGGACAGTGGACGTCCATATCGATCCCTATGAGTACACGAATGATATTCGAGTGAAACTTTGGTTATCATGTGATATTTCCTTTGCTTCGTGATACCTTACAAAACCCGAGATGCATCGGTATCCTCTTGAGTCATGCACATGCTCACTATACCATTGTTCTAGTTACCGATTTTGTTCTTCTTTCTTGTTGATGTGTTACGGCATCCCCATGACAGTCACATGTGTCTGTCCAGACGATGAAGGATGTTGTTACACTGAGAGGGCCCTAAGAATATCTCCCCATCGCCGGAGGAGCAAATTCCACTCTCGAG
>CBMN010036208.1:63-14285 GCA_000582825.1 Hordeum pubiflorum
ATACTTGTGGGTCATCAGCATGTCGAGCACCGGCAACCACTTCGACTCCAACCTCGATGTCGATGACTAGCTGGCCTTCTACTTTGCCCTAGAGAGGTTGAAGGTGAACACGAGGGGCAGTACCCGATCAGCCCCCTCACCGGTCACCCGTTGATGCAGCGCGGACGTCAAAGTTGGCCCCTCCCGGCCTACACAGAGTTCCGCAAGCGCTGCGCAATCTGCGTCGCCCCTTCGTCGTCCACCTCCCCCGTAGGCCGCTGCTCCGCAAGGGCAACAATGAGTTCTAGTACCCGCTCCATCGGCCTAGAGGTGACGCCCGCTGTGAGAGGCAGCTGGAAGTGAGAGGGACGCGACATGACAATTCGTTCTCTGCCGCCGCGAGCTACCAGCGGAGCCCAACAAGGACGTGCGGATCCTCACTTGGGTCTATCTACTTTCGCTTACGGCTGGACGATCACCGGCTCTGGAGGAAGAACGCCAAGGCACTCCGTCTAGCCATCGAGTAGTCGAAGCGTGGGGCGGCACAGGCGGCTCGGGTGGCGAAGCTCAAGCGGTAGCAGGACTAAGCCATCCGGCGGGCGAAGGGGCTCATTCTCTTGTTTGACTCCTCCTCGGACGATGGCGATGATCACGGCTCTTCCTACGACGACTCGAACAATCCACCACCTGCGGCGGACGCCTACAACTGCGTCGGTGAACGGAAGGGCAAAGGGTCGGCGAGGAAGTGGTGAAGATGTTCCTCCTCCGTTTACTATTATCACTTTTTAGTTGTTTAGTTGAGAACCTGTCTGACAATGAATTGTGGTGATCTTTTGGATGATGTAAAGTGGATTTAGGTGTCTGTTTCCTGCAATTGTTGTGTCCATTGTTTGATCTACGTAGACTAGTTCATGTTGCATGTGTAGTATAGATATAGAGGGTGCCGAATATGAGGTACGCGGATATGTGGGTGAGAATTTGAGGTATGACCGGTCACTGTCCGCGGACATGCTCGGGTGCGTCCGCAGATGTATACGGCACCGGATTTGTTAATCGCGGATGTAGATGCTCTTATACTTGGGGTTACCTAACCATTGTTATGAGAGAGCAAGCATCGGCTTGGACTTGATCTGGTCTAGAGGAGGGTAAAGGCGGCGACCAAGAGGAGGGGGTGCGGTGGCATGTAGTGGTGTGACTAGGGCTGTTTGTACCTTCCCTACGCGCCCCGCCCCCTATATACAGGCAACCAATGTGTGTGGCGGTTAATCCTGGGATGGAGTTTTACTCCACGAGGGGATCCATCGTGGAGTCCTGGTATGGATATAATCCTAACAATACTATGAGGGTGTGAATGTAGATACAATCATATCCACCTGTGAGTGCGGATGGGAGTACTCTCAAAGATTTATGCTGGTTTGGCCCCTTGGCGATGAAGGTAATACCCTACTATTGTGTGGTCTTCTTGCTCTTGGCATAGGTTACAATAGAGAGAGTTCAACAATCAGTCCACCTTGTGAGTACCTTCTTGATTTGGTTTGTTTCTGACATGCCGACCGTTAGTGGCTGGCGCGCCGGCCCAAATTTGGGCCGGTCGGCCCGCAGCCGCACGATCCCAACAGCATCAACCGTTTGATCTCCACGACAGGTCGTTGTCTTCCTCGTCTTCATCCCCGCATCTCCTCTGTTCCCCGTCCGCCTCACCTGCAAAACACCTTCATTGCCCCATCCTCTCATTGACTTCTGCTATGCGGCTCGTGGCCGGCCGCCGGGTGGCCGGTGCTCTCCTCCCTCCCGCTCCTCCCGCATCATGCGCCGTACCCCCGCATCTCGTGCAGCTCGCTGGGGCGCGCGTCGTGCTCTTCTACTGTCCACACCCCTCCCGCACGTAGTACCCCACCTTCCCTCCTTGTTACATGCCAGAACTCGTCGCCGGAATTCACGCCAACCCACCACCAGGATCTTGTTCCGTGCTTGAAGCACCATGACCCCATGAATGGATGTAGCAAAACACATCGCCGATAGTAGCAAAAAAATCAAGGCAGTTGCAGCAAAAATGTCGTCCTCGCCGTCGGCGGTCGCATCTAAGTAGTAAAGCACCATAGCCTCGTGAAGCCGTTGAAGCTTTTTCAAGTGTCGGATGCAGCATTTTCGTCTGTCGATTGCAGCTTTTTGTGGTTGCGGCATGGCTGCCCCAACTTCTCTGTCTGGTGTTGAAGCTTTTTAAGATATTGGATGTAGCCTTTTAGGACACCGGTTGTAGCATTTGGAACTACCGATTGCAGCTCCTCCGCACGTCGGTCGTAGCCAATCCGCTCTCTGGTTGCAACAAAAGAAATCCCGATGTAGCATTTTGTGATGCTGGTTGCACCTCCACTGAACGCTGATCACAACACTCACTTCTTTCGATCCACCAAAAAAAATGCCTCGGTCGTAGCAAAAGGAGTTGCTGGTTACAGCTCTACCTCGAGCTGGTCGTAGCTTCCGCATAGCCGGTTGCAGCAAAAACAATGATGCGAGTCGTCGGCCATGGACGCAGTTCGCCAACCATGGTCGTTGTAGCTCCGGTCATCATGAAGCAGTAGCAAATGCAGCTGAGAAATCAAGGGGAAGGGGGCGCTGGCTCGGGGGTTGGCGAGACAGAAGGACGAGGAATAAGATGGCGAGACAGAGGGATGAGGAGCGGATGTGCGATGCGTCGGCGGCGGTGGTGTCTGCGCGGCAGGGAATGGAGCAGCCGCTCATGGCCGTGGCTGAGGTATTTGAGGAGCTAGCGCGCGGGATGGAGACCGGCGGCGGCGAGCTCCGCCTCGCGCCGTTCGACGACACCTATGTGAGATGGGCGAAAGATAACATATGTGGGTCCCCCGTCGCCCCACGTGTCGCGACTGGAGTCGTTGTAGCGTGCATTGCGTGGACGCGTCGGGCGCAAAGTTCGACCGGCGCGTCGCACACAAACGTTTCCCTTCGAACATTTGTACCACACACGATGCTATTCAGAGTATGCATGTGTTGCAGTAATATGGAAGACACGCGTTTGCAAGAAGAAAAAACAAGACATATATTTGGGAACAAATAAGAAACAGTAGACAAGCAATGCCAATTCAACAACAAATTATCCTAGACATCTCAAGAATCGGCTATCTATTTACACATATGATACAAAATTCTATACTCTAGAAATCACTATTGAGATATTTGTTAGACCACATAATTTAAATATCATTTCCAAGATATTTAAGAATCCCGAAGTGAATGATAACACATCTCAGTATATAAACTACAATTCCTCTAAGAAGCATAACTAATTCACTTAGTCATATGATTATTCCCTATTCACTTTTTCTCACATTTGAGAGGGTCCAATTAGTGGAAGGTTGTTAAAGTGCATTGTTTCGGTATAAAATAATAATGTACCTATGTTTGCAAAATGCAATTCAAATTGAGTTCACGCATGCTTACAGTGATGGGCGCAAAAATGTGTAACAAATAACAACTTACCTTATTTTTTACCAACATTGTTACATGGATAATCTAGCTTTCTAATAGAAAGACATGATGATCTTGATTTGTAATAGAAAGATATACTATACTTGGGACCGTGCGTGGATAAAAAGAAACAAATGTGATTAATTTTGCTAAGTGTAAAAGGCAAATAGACTAGCTACAACTCCATGGACACAAAATAAGTTATAAAAAGGTAAAAAATGTGATAAATTTTGCTAAGTGTAATGGAATTGTATGCTAGAGCTGATCGTATATTGACAGAATAGTTATAAAGAAATAAAAAATGTGGTTAATTTTCCTGAGTGTAATGGAAGATTGTATTGGTCACAATTATATATTGATTGCATGAGTTATCAAGAATTAAAAGTTATGTTTAATTTTGTTAAGTGTAATACTTCCATAAAAAGTGCATTTGGTGGAGCATAAATGTGGATAAAATGTGTTGATTTAGACGAAGCTTGTGTCACCATGATGACATAGCTAAAGTATGGAGCAATTGAGATGAGCCAAGGACATTGACTTAATATGACTGCTTATTTTTACAGTATGTCCAAAATATACGATATTTAGATAGTAAGTAGTTAGTAATAAAAAAGTTCCATATCAATTGGCTATGTGGGTTTGTATATTTCACAAGAAAGAAATAACAAAGGGTCAGGGAGGCCTTCTTATGTCATGACAGATTTTACGCCACCAAAGAGACATATGGGGCTAAGAAAAATTGTGTTCCATGGTATAGACGGTGCACTTCCAAAGTCCCCTTTGGTACATAATATTCCACATTAGTGGGACGTCAAACGTGCCCGTCGTTCCACCCGACGGACCGTTGTATCCCTTACCCGCTCCTTCCTCGGCACATTATGTACGCATGCCATCTGACCCATGTAACAGATTTTTCAACGAAACGTATCATTCAAAAATTGCCTTTGCCTCGCAACTGGACGTCCAGAATATAGAGAGTATTTGGACCCCAGAGAAAAAACGTCCCTCCCTATGCCACCGCTTAATTCTTTTGGAGCTACATTTTAAACATCCTGAGCTGTGATAAGTGTCCATCCAAGTTCCATAAATACTCCTAAATAATTCTATATATATGGACGTACAAAGCGTCCAAGCGAGAGGACCGAAGACCACCCACTTGAGCCGGCAGCTCTGCCCAACAAAACACGCAAGCATATATATCCGAAAGTCCTATTCTGATCTCAAGCTCAAATGCACCCTGATGTGTGAAAAATAAAAAAAAATCACTGAACATTATTTTTCTTTGCAATGCTACTTTTTTTTTTGAATCGGAGGCAAAAGATTTGCCTCATCATCTTAATACTTTGTCTTTTTTGCAGCACAGACAGGCACTGAGTGCGATCTTTTTTGCAGCTCAAATGCCTCGGTTTTAGGCTTGTCATTTATCTACCCCACCACCGGATGAGTAATCAGGCGTAGGGCTCTCCCCTTTTATTTCCTTTTGGACATGCCCTGTTGATGTTACCCTTCTTCTATGGAACCGTTTTTTAAGCCGGCGGGTCTTGTGCATTACCTATAAAGCGAAGAGGGACGAAGACGTATTTCATGAAGCACTCGTCGGTGACTCCACCGAAACATAATGCCGGTTGATCTCTGATCCACGTCCATTTACATGCATCCTAGTCAGACAGGACTAAAGCAAAGGTTAATGTGCTGCCAAGTCGGGGCTGCGTCACGACAAAAGGTTAATTTCAGTGTCCACAATAACGAAGGCAAGGTGATCCGCACCACCAAATAGGGGACGATGAGGATCAGAGGAGCAGCCACTTGCGTGCCGTGCAGTAATCCGGCCCGTTTCCATCAGATCCAATGCGTCCAGAGAGAGAGAGCAAAGCATAGCGCAGCTGCTGCTGCTGCTGGATCTGCGATGGCAATTCCACATCGCTGGTCACTTTTGTGCGATTGATAGGCTAGCTAACAAGAGGAGCTGGTGACACAGACGCGCAACAATTAAAACAGAGAGAGGATCGGCCGATGGTGGAGGTGGCGGTGGAGCCAGTGGCCCAATGCAATGCATCCATCTCCCTGATGCTTCAGCTAGTCCTTCTTCCATCTCCTGTTTGTCAATTAAACTCTAAATAAAAGATACATATATTTTGTTCCATTTGTCACTCTAATCCGCCCTTGTGTAGCGTGTCCATGCGATTGCTCCCCCGACGATCAAGATCAAAGCTCCTACGAACGAAGGGAGTTGATGCTGTGGAAGGAATGCCGGGCGTTGCCACATGGGACAATGGGGGACGGGCCGGAGGGGCATGTGGGGTGTCTGCTCACCGGTGGTTTTCAGGGGCCCTGTTGGCCGCACCGGCAGAGATCCCCTCTGCCGCGCCTGCCGCCGGCAGCGACAAATACAAGACAAGCCACACACAACCCCCTCTCCCCCACCCACCACCCCACCCCCCAGTGCATGCATCGCATGGGCCTGACCGGAGCCCATCCGTCCATATCCATGCATCATCGACCTGCAATTGATACGAGCACCTGCGCCTGCCATGCACATACTGGCACTGGCATGCGTCTGCCCGGTGGATCTCCTTGAATTCCCGGTCGACCTGACTCTGACCGTGTCTGCCCACAAGAGGAGGAGGCGGAGGGCACGGGGACGCCCTTTCCCGAGCACAACAGCATGCAACCCCGTTCCTTCTCGAGTAGTACGTTGCATGCGTCGTCTGGTCTGGCCGGCGCTCGCTGCTCCGGAGCAGTGGCGGACTGCACGGCCGACAAGGGTAGACGAGAGCTTTGGCTGGGTTGCTGCTATGAGGATGACGGGCATGCGATGCCGATGCGATGCGATGCATGTACGTATGGGGCTGGAGCACGCACGTAGCCAGCCGTGGCGCGCGCTCGATCGGCCTGTGTGGTGCGGGCGCTGGACGCGTCCATGACCGCCACCACGCCGGAGCGGAGCAATGCAAACGACGAACGCTAGCTTGCTAGCTCCACTGACCAGTGACAAAGAGCTGGGTAGGTAGGTCCTATCGCGTGGGTGTGGTGACACTCTCATTTTCCCACCTTAGCTGAAGCCGTTCGACCTTGTAAACGGTGACCGCTGGCTACGTACTACCCGCCAATTAGGAAACTTCAGGACCTTCAGGTCATCAATTCAAGACGGGCTAGTTTTCTTAAACTTTGCACAAAAACAATTGAACGAAACAAGCTCATTCAAACACGAGCACCTTAAACAATTTCGCATAATAACACAACATTCCGAAGACACTGCAAACACTCCGGCGGCAAAAACAACAGACGATTCAAAAACAAAAACAATGGAGCAGCCTCACGAAAATTGACAAAAACCACTGTCGCAGGTCTTATCCATCATCATCGGCAGTACTGGTATCAGAAGATGACTGATGGTGCCAGAGGAATTGAGCCGACGTGCGCGTGTACTGATCATCGTATTAGCGACAACCCAAAGCGCGGTTTTCCGACAGTAATGGCCAAAGGGTTGTTATCATTAATCCGGCGATCTCGCCGTCTTAATGCAGTGTACACGTGGCGGATGCGCGGTGGTGGGGGCCGGTGTGCGAGTGAGTGCACGCAGAGAGGATAGAGCTGTCCATGGGGTTATTGCAGCAGCTGTCACCTCCCCAATCGTCCTTTTGTAGCCTCGGTCAAAACTCAGAAAGCAGCCTCCCCTTTCAGTGCATGCACAGAGGGATCCTTCATTGCTTAGGTCAACTTTAACCGATTTCCCAAAAAATTAATGGAGTAAAAAGGCTTAATGAAGTATATATACTTCACTAAGTTTTGACCGGATCTAGCCGATACTCTAAACTTATGGAGTAAAAAAAAATCATTTGCATTTTAATTTCGACCACCGAAACACATTTCTTTGCTTCTTGATTTCATTCAACGACATTGGATTACATAATAATTCATAAATTCCTTGTTAGAAGAGCAAGACCACAGAAAACAAAAACCACAATTAGACATTTTAGAAGATATCTAACTTTCATAATTGCTTCCCCTATTTGGATTAATATTTTCTCGATGCCTTTATTGTTGATCTGCGGATTCTCGATCTTGCATATTTCATTCTTCTTCTTTGATTCTAAAGAAGTAGACATTGCTTCCCAATGTCGGATGCGCGGTGACACGTGAAGGATGCGCGGTGGTGGGGGCCGGTGTGCGAGTGAGTGCATGCAGAGAGGATAGAGTGTCCATGCGGTTATTGCAGCAGTTGTCACCTCCCCAATCGTCCTTTTGTAGCCTCGGTCAAAACTCAGAAAGCAACCTCCCCTTTCAGTGGATGCAAAGAGGGATCCTTCGTTGCTTAGATATTCACTTATTTTATTTTCAAAACGAAGACAAAAGATTAGCTTCATCCATTAATTAAGGAGTTTAGAGTAGCTTTTACAACGAAAAGCGAAAAAAACTTGCAAGAAGAAATTACAAAGTCGCTACTCTCTCGGTATATAATGCGACCCAATTTTTTGCGCCTGCGGTGATCCAAAGTTTTCTTCGCTTTAGCTATTCATTTTCACTGGTAGCCTCATTTGTCCGGCATGTTTCTGTCAATTTTACCGTTAGGTTGCCTGTTTTTTTTCCTGCGGTGATTATCTTTTAGGTCAATTATACAATAAGTTCAGCGCATCACAACACAATTCAACAACCACGGTAAGTTATGAAAGTGAATGGTTTAGACACATTTTATTAGTAGTCATGTCCATAACTGAGAAATATACTATCATTTCTTGAGACAATAGACTTACCACTTACCTCGCAACTTATATTGAAAACCTGAGAAATTATACTATGATCTACTTCTCATTCAAGATCCCGTTCGAGAGACTCGGGATTTTCCCATCTTTTTTGTGGGTAATTTTACCTATTTTTTTATGGAGGTGCGCGGCCTTGGGGTCGGTGTGAATGTGGGAGTGACGGCTTGGGATAGCGGATTTATGTTGCTGATGTCGAGTTTGATCACTTGGGAGGCAAAGTCCTCGACTCATCGGGTACATGGCCTAGGGGCCGATGTGGAAGCCGGAGTTGCGGCGGCTCCGAGGAGCATCTGCGTTGTAGGGTGTCGATTCTGGTCACACGGATTGCAGGGTCGTTGGCTTGTCTGGTACGCAACCCGTGTGTTGTTGAGGTTCGTAAGCTAGAACGGCAACCCGAGTCATATTGTAGGGTGTCGACTATGGCCGATTGGGTTACTGGGACGCAACATCGCCCCGAGAGCTAAGGTGACAGAGTCGTCGGCTCGACTGGGACGCAACATCGCCCCGAGAGCTGAACCAAAGCCGTTCGAGACTATGGAGCTTTGGCTGGTGTGTGTAACACGGTTGTATCAGTTTTCGATCAGTTTTTCTTGTTAACTAGTCAATTTTCTTTTTCTTAATGAAAAGGCAGAGCTACTGCCGGTTGCTCGAAAAAAAGTTTTTGTATGCCCATTTCGGATCGATTGGGTATTGTTCACACATCATAAGTCTCCATAGCCTCACTGGTCGACAGCGCATCAGCCTTACAAACCAAGGCAGATGTAGGAAGGAGGCACTTACCAATTTGCAGAGAAACGGAGGGGCCTGAGCGGGACTCGCTAGCCACTGCATGCATCTGCCTGCCAGCTGATGAATGAAACACAGGGACCCGGCCCCTCCTTTACCCAGCCAGCCCTACCTCACATGATCACACCTAAAGGGCCCAATCCAATCCAATCTCGCAGGAAAAAGTACGATTGCTTGCACAAATGCTTCCCTCCTCCACGGCCACCCGTCATTCCCCTCTATATATACGGATTGGGAAAAATTCCAGGAAGCGCAAAGGAGGAGGGCCGGGGAGACGACAGACAGGGACACGCAAGCTTCAGGCGCAAGCCCTACGCCGCCTCGCCTCGCCTCGCCTCGTTGCTTGTCTTCGAAGATCCACTCGCATTCGCACACCTTACCTATAGTTGGTTGCGCTGCACCAAGAAAGAATCAGCCGAGGCTTCGTCCCGGCTTAATCGGTCGATCGGTCGGTCTTGGCGAGGCGGTGATTGATGGCGCACTGCGGTGGCGGCGGCGGTCCGGGTCCGGCGGCGCGGCGGGGGGTGCCGTCCGTGGAGAGCCATTTCCAGGGCCTGCTCGACGACGACGACAAGTACCGCGCATTGTGCGACGCCTTCGGGTACCTGCAGCAGCAGGAGTGGCCGGACCTCAGCGGCGCGTGCTACGCGGCCTTCGGCGCGCCGCCGCCGCCGGGTGCGGCGGTGCCGGCGCAGGAGGCCGGCAACTCCTTCTCCTGCAGCGGCAGCGCCAGCAGCGGCGGCGGCTCCACGAAGAGAAAACCTGACGCGTACGTGGACGCAAAGGTGAGCGAGTGAGATGTTCATGCATGCGCTGCGCTCTGCTTATCGGTGTGCTGTTCTTCGACTGACAAAAAAACTTTGTCAGGACGACTGCAAGAGGCCGAGAGGGAAGCAGCAGCTGCGCGATCCTGAGGAGGCCGGAGGGGCGGCGAAAGGGAGGCCGGAGAAGCCCAAGGCGTGCGCCAGGAAGAAGCCGGAGGCGGCGGCCGCCGGCCAGAAGACCGACTACATCCACGTCCGAGCCCGGCGCGGGCAGGCCACGGACAGCCACAGCCTCGCCGAGCGGGTACGCATTGCTACTCCTGGTAGAAAGACCAATCACACTCGTGTATACATGCGCAATTTTTCGATCCTGATGCGCGTGGTGCAGGTGAGGCGGGAGCGGATCAGCGAGCGGATGAGGTACCTGCAGGAGCTGGTGCCCGGCTGCGACAAGGTCACCGGCAAGGCCGGCATGCTCGACGAGATCATCAACTACGTCCAGTCCCTGCAGAAGCAGGTCGAGGTACGCGTTATGGCATCATCAACCGCTTCATTCTGCTTCTCTCCGTGTTCATTCATCAGAATCAGAGATTGCACGCCTCTTATCGTTGCGCGTGGACGCAGTTCCTGTCCATGAAGATCGCCGCCTCCAACCCGGTGGTCAACTTCAACATCGTCGACGACCTCTTCGGCGGCAGGCGGATGAACCAGGCGTGCGGCCCCTCCATGACGACGCTGCCGATGCACCATGGGCAGCTGGACCCGTCCTGCCTTCAGATGAGCAACACTACTGCTATGCAGCAGATGCAACAGCCAGCCGCTGGGTTCGGGCTGGACATGGTCCTCAACCACCCGTACCCGGCGGCGCAGAGCGCGCCCCGGTCGGCGGCTGCCACGTCGGTGTCGGCGTCGGCCGCCGCGTCGGTCGACTCATGCCTCGATGTATGTGCCCGGAGATCGACCGTCCTTGCATGATGTACGGTTCTGATAGATGATGATATTCTGAACTTCTGTTTTGCTGTGTTTTGTTGCAGGTGAATGGAGCTGCCGCTTGGGACATTGCGTCCCAGAATTTGTTCAGTGGGTTTGACGCACAGTTCCAGTCAGTTCAAAGTGAGTAGCTGCTTCTGTGAAGCAAAGCTTGCGCTTGCAGGGTTACTTTGTGAAACTTTGTACTGATATACTCATGTGAAAGAACATAGATACAGAGTTAGTCAAGGAAAAATAAGATGTTGTTACACATAAGTTGAGGCTTAGTGTAGTCATCACATAGGTGTTACACTGACAGAAGATTAAAGAGCTCGACCAAAGACAAACACCACCTGCTTCTTGTGCAAATTTGGAAGATGCATGTGTATAGTCAGTTAAGTGCAGGAAGCATGCATGTGCCATGAACACAACGAAACTTGAATAAGCTGCTATCTTGGTCCAGCGATGCAAATACGCAATTCATATTTCTAGTATGTAATGCAAGTGTCAGGACTCAAGTGCCCGTTTTGTACCATTTTTAACTTCAGAAGAACATCTCCCCTGAATCCGGCTGCTACTTTCCCTTGCAGGTGACTGCCTGCTAGACAACCTCAAAATGGAAATGTAAGCAGGATTAGTTCTCGTTCCTGGGGTTTTAACTGCGACTATACGTGTGGCTGAAGATTCTTTATTCATAGCGACTGTACTAATGCAGTATTCTGTCAGCAATGAAAACAGAAGTACATGTGTGTGAAGTTACATTCTTGTATTGCTGGTGTACCAAATCATATCATAAGCAATCACAATTCTTCACTACCGAGCTACACGAAGGGTTCGGATTACAGCAAAAGCATTTACAATATGTTCTCGCTACCTTGTTCAGAATAAATATTCTCACTACAAACAAATCCAGAACAACAACAGGCACACATCTTATCAGATAAACTGCATTAAACTGAAAGTGCAACACAAAACCAATACACCGCTGCCTCCTCCTTGTCGTCCCCTCTTTAAAGCACAGACTGTTCACCAGCTTCTGTAAAGGCATAATTCAACCTTACTTATACTCTAAGTAAAACATAATTCATATGCACACCATCACTCACAATAAGTTCTTATGAAGATATAAGTGCACCCAGATCCAATCCTCGAGCAAGGTATATTGTTTCAGATTTTTCATGGGTACTACTCATGTTTCAATATTTCTTAAAACCATCAAATATGTTTTGCTGGTAACAGTATAAGATAACTTTCCTCTCATTGTGACTCGGTCAACAAAGCTACACTACAACATTGTTTATCAAGGTAATATTTTTTCCATCACAAACCAACATTGTGTGAATTGTTTTGAGGAAAGAAGAATCGTCACCAACATTACAGCATCGGTGTGAAATGGAAAATGAGCCTTTTTCACCGAGCGCAAATTTGATGCGAGGAAGAGCAGAAATTACTCTCGGAGAACACAAGGCGGACTCGTAGAGAAACAGCAGAATCATTTGCTTGAATGTCTTGTGGCAGAAAATTCTTTACAACTAGAAGCTGCTAGAAATTATCCACATGCATCCACCAATGCATACCAATATGGGCATACACAGACACCCATGCCAGATTTGGCACTGGCACTTCTATCTGACAGTCTTTATTTCATGCAAGTTGTGGACTATCATGAAGTAAGAACTCGAACTAACCTTTGCCTGGAACAATGATAACCGGTGCTGCTTTACAGTTGTGGAAGCAATACTCACTGACACTTCCCTGCAACACACTATAGTAAAAGGGCAAAGTTAAAGGTGGACTTGATAATATATCTTCAGCTCATGGGCCGCAATAAAATATGACGACACATCAAATGGTAGAAATAAGAAAACAACATTGAACATTTTTAGTGCACTTTGTGGTTTCAGAACAAATACTCGAGCTATCACATATATTCTCTTAAAGAGCACTGAAGTTAATGTTCTTTTCATGCACTAACTGAAGTTGAAGTTGATGTTTGATATTAGGCTCGGACTATCGGCACCCCTTCATCAAGTGGATAGGAGTAGCGACAGTTGATGTTAAGATGGTGGCTTCAGACTACCTGATGTACTACTTTGTAAGGTCTTTGTGAATNNNTAATAAAATGGTTGCATGCATCGCCCNNATGCAGAGGCCGGGGTAATCCTCCTTTTCTTAAAAAAAACTAACCGAAGCATACCTAGCCACAATCAGGCCTGATTCTTGAAACATTGAATTAGATCATGGGCTTAGGGTTTTTCGTTTCACAACAAACTAGTAGACTTGCTTTTAGATGGTGAATCAGTGAGAAAATCTATATGCTCACAAATCAAGTATGACGTGCACTTGAACTATGTAACAATGCCAATATTAAAACGAAGATATGTTAATATGTAAACAGAACAAGAACAACAAAAGGGCTTTGGCAATACACCTGTGATGGACTCTCGTATGCAAACCTTATCCTGTTGGGATAATACTAGAATATGCCTCAGTGTTGGCCAAGGTTATGAACTACAGAGCTAACTCATCAGCTCCTCGGGTTATCAAGGTTTGTCGCAGTTGGAACAGAACTATGGTTTAGAAGACATATACCTCTGAATAAGGCTTCGACCACGTGTGCCAATAATGACAGCTGCTGGGTTCAGTCGCTCTGCTTCTCGGCAAATAACCTTTCCAGCATCCCCTTCAATAATCCGTGCCTTGGTGAGGACCTTGTAAGTTTCCCAATCAAAGGTACATGTATCAATTCCTTACGGAAACTAATGAAAAGCGAAACGGGACACAGGATTTCACAAATATGAACACTACACGAGAAATAGTCTGCATAGCTTTCACTAAAAAGGTGCTCATCGCATTGCATTTTAAGCTTGCATCCCAAAACATGAGTCACGCAAATGAATCCCCTGCGTTGCGCAAACTGCTCATTTGCACAACGAAATCATACACACAGACACAGGGGTGGTAACAGAGCATACCAGTGACTCCTTGAATGCCTCGACGGCCAGCTCATCCATTAGTTCCTGACTTTTGTTGTATACCAGATCATTATGCACACCTACACAGATTGAATCACAATCAGCCCCCATTTTCAGTTAACCACAAAATTTAAAAGGGAGCCGCGGTATATAGATTGAGTGGAAATTGATTACAAAATGTCGGTATCCTTTTTAGACAAACAGGGAGGCTCTCCCCAGCTCCATTATCATAATGAAACCATACTTCATACATCAGCTCACTAAGGAGCAGTTCAGAAGTAGAGCGAATTAGACAAAGTACAGCCAAACCGAAAAGTAGAGATAAACTGAAACAACAGCCGGCTTCTAACAGGAACTGAAGAAACATGAACCGGTATCCTGCATGTTCAGAATTTCAGATGCTTGGATGGTCTCACGGTAATTCATATTAGAGTATAGGTCGGTTACGGATAGTATGGCCGGCCGGTTTTGGATTGTAATCTATCTCTATTAGTCTTGGA
>CBMN010036209.1:0-18949 GCA_000582825.1 Hordeum pubiflorum
TCTGATGCAGATTGGGCAGGGTGTGCTGATGATAGAAGATCTACAGGTGGCTTTGCTGTGTTTCTGGGAACAAATCTTGTGTCATGGAGTGCAAGAAAACTGGCAACGGTCTCAAGATCAAGCACTGAGGCTGAGTATAGGGCTTTGGCTAATGCCACAGCTGAAGTAATGTGGATTCAGACATTGCTACATGAACTTGGAATTAAAGTTCCACAGGCTGCGAGATTGTGGTGTGACAACATTGGTACAACCTATCTTTCAGCTAATCCTGTTTTTCATGCACGGACAAAACACATTGAAGTTGATTTTCACTTTGTCAGAGAAAGAGTGACACGCAAACTGCTTGATATAAGGTTTATTCCAACAGGTGATCAACTTGCTGATGGATTCACAAAACCTCTCACAATGAGGAGGTTAGATGACTTCAAGTACAATCTCAACCTTGGCAGATGTTCATAAGGTTTAGATTGAGGGGGAGTGTTAGAACATGAGTTGTATAGGGATAGGAAAGTAGTTTAACTTGTATCCCTATCTATCTCTTCTTCTCTCCCGATTCTTCTGTAACCTCTCGAGAGGATCACGATCGATCTCTCCCTCAACTTGTACATCAAGGCTTCGGCAATATATATACTGCGGCCCGAGACAAAGGGTTCTACGCTTCCTCATATAAGACTTGCTTAGGAACATGAGGCCTTGTGTCAGGGCGCCATGGGCAATCATATGCCACCCCAGCCCAGGGCGCCATGCACATGAACCAGCGACGTCACTCATGTAGTTGTACTAGCAGTTAATCAACAGCTATGCTCCTCACGGCGAGCTGGAGGGGTCAAGTCCAAGTGATCACATACTATACAGAGGAAGGTTAGACGAGACTGAAGTTTCTGAACATGACTAGAATAACTTGTGTCGGTAGTTGTAGAATAAAATACTCTAGTATATTTTGTGAGCCGTTGTTAATTAATCACTAAGATGTGCAATAACTAGGGTTGCGCTATTTGTCATCCTGGTCAAGGAATAGTTATTTTTCACTTCTCTCTTATTATATATCACTACACCACATTTTTACGCCCCGTAAATTTTGTCCTACGTCGGAAGTGAAAAGAGAACTTAAGAAAAGTATATTTAAGTCCAAAACAACGTCACATGATATAAAATTACGAACATAAAAATATAGTAAAAAATACACACATAAATGTAAAATTTATGATTTAATGCCTCATATCTTACACCAATTTTGTGTACTGAGTCGATATATGATAGTAATTATTCGTAGCCAAAAGGTAAATTCTAAAAGTAACAACGTAATTTCTAAAATACTTTTTCCTGGTCTTTGATACACAACTCTCACTATAATGTTTAGTTATAGTATGTCTACAGAATTAGTATAAATATATATGAAATAAAACTATTTTACAAGACAAATACGCTGATACCATCTATACATCCTTAATTCATATTTTCAACTTGACATAGATCACAAAGATACTCTCTTCATCCAAATATATAGGGCCACCCTTTTTTAGGTTACCTTCGACCACGGTTTAGAGCAATAATATATAACATGTATGTTACACAAAGCATACCGTCAAATTTGTATGTGGAAGGGGCTTCGAATGATATAATTTTGTAACATACATCTCGTGCATTATTAATGCTATCAATGGTCAAAGGCAATCTCAAAAAAATGTATTAGGGCATATATATTAGGATGAAGGGAGTACTATTTTTAATAATTATATATTAATGTAATTGTCGATATACAAATGGGTTAACATGAAATAGAATTGTATATTAAATTGGAAAACTTAAAACAATGGATGTCAGCGAAACCAGATTGGACACAAAACCATCTATAACCACGTATGCACGCCTCGGCAAAACCTCGCGGGAAAAAAAGTGAATGTCTCATCTTATGTCGAGAGAGGGACGCCTTAGGATTAATCACATTCAAATGCGTTGTGATTATGTGAGCACTAAGGCCACCATCGGCCATGATGAGAATAATAATAAGTGACAACACAGATGAAATGCCATGTGTTGAAAACTTGAAATTAAGGACGTGGACCTATTGGGTCTTGAGTCATGGTTATTGAGTTAAGTGCGCATGTGGTATTTTTTTCTTCCGTTGCAACGGATGGGCTCTTTTGCTAGTTATTCTTTGTGAAAACACATGATGAGATGATGATAATATATAATAACAATACTAATGAGCCCAACATACAGCGTCGTCCTGCCGCTATCGAGGATATCGGCCATGATATTCCGCCTGCTGGAGCTTGACGTTGGTGAACCAATGCGGCAATGCCCCAGCAGCAACGAAGGGAAGTGCTCGGTGAGGAAGAGGCCAGCCAGCAGGTCAGTGATCTCGTCGGCCTCGCGGTGGTATATATGTCCATTCCTCCTGCCCCTCGAACACCGCCAGGCTCGCGATGTCGTTGCTCAGCGCCGCCACCTTCTTGCTGACACACACCGCAGCGGCGCCCACCGAGGCCGCAATGGAGCGGACTCGACCGCCCACCTCAGAGATCGAGACCTCCATGATGGGGAGAGCCCATAGTCCGGGAGGCAGCTGCGGCTTTCTTGGGTTGCCGTTCCTGCCGCCGGCGAGCTTGAGAAGCCAAAAATATAATAGGATAGATAGGGCTATGAAACATAAGGTAGCCTCCATGGCAGGCAGGCAGCTAGCTTATGATCAGTTCGTTGCTCAGCCGGGTGATGCATAATGTAGTGAGCTAGCATACGTATATATAAGAGGCAAGGTATAGACGGGACATGCGTGAAAGCCATAGCCGCTGCCCTCGACCTAACCAGATCTTAGCAGCCGAGAGGCCTTTGAATGAGTGGAAGTCATAGCCGCCGGCCATGAGTGTCAGCAATCCATACGTGTACATATATAAGGTATAAGGTACAGACGGAGATCATGAGTGGAAGCCATAGCCTAGCCCCTGGTTGGTACGTAGAGAAAGAAGGGAAATGATAGCAGCCTGCTGTCAGTGTCACGCTCCCTTGGATGACCAAACCAGATATTAGCAGCCGGAGCAAATGGTAACTCGCAAAGCCGAGAGGCCTTTTAATATGTTTCCACGTCCTTGGTCGTGGGAAAATTTGACCGTACAACTGGCTTGTAACCAGATTAACCTGTTCCATTACCGAAAGTGCTTCGTTCCATTAGATCGCACTCATGCCGTGATACAATATTATAGCTAGGAACCTCCAACACAAGCGTCCCCACAACCCCACCTTCTTATGAGAGTATAACATGTGAATCCAAACCGAACAGGGTACAACTCATATTCATTAAACATTAAAGCAATTTCCTGCAACCGCCTAAGATATCGGTTAAGAATAATATAATTCTGACTTATGGCAAACAGGGAAAGTTAAACCCCCAATTCCTATATGAGGCCTATTGCGGGAAAAAGCGAGCTGATCGATCACCCATGGAGAAACAAACATCAACCATTTTGCAGCGCTTGCTATCGGTTCTTTTACTTTCCCAGGTTTTATAATTTTCTAGGTTTCACTTTCTGGTTTCCTGCTTCTTTCCTATTTCCTATATTATTTTCCATCTACCCTTTTAATTCTTCTTTTGAAATTCAATTTTATTTATGTATTTCAGTTTGAAATATACAAAACATCGGCAGATATCACCTACATTTTTTAGAATATGGGACCAGTTTGGACCAATAGCCGAACTTTCTTTACAAAAATGAACAATTATTTAAAATACATGAACTTTAATTAAAGTACGTAAACATTTTTTATGATTAGACCACTACATTGAAAAAAACTATGTAAACAATTTATTAATTAGTTGAATATTATTAAACGCATGAACAATTTTTTGTTACATGTAATTTTTTTCCAATATGTGAATACTTTGTTGTAGTTAAAAACGTTTTTTTCCGGCAGTTTTTTTTCCGGCTGTTCCTTTCATTGTGCTCCTGCAGCGTTCTTATTGGTTTTAGATTGTGATTTTTGTTCTGTATTTTTCCTGCTGTTTCATTTTGCTTCTCTGTTGCAACTTTTCTGGGAAATTCTGTTGTGGTTTTTCGTTTCCCTTTTTTTGGTTACCCATTTGGTTTTTTCTTCTGTTTTTATTTTAAATTTTCTTCATAAAATAGATGACAAAAATATTTTAGTAGACATTGAATATTTATTAACCATAGTAAAAGTTAATTTAGCACACTGTGAGCAATTTTATTACACGATGAACAATCTTTTAAACATGGTGAATAATTTTTTAATACACCACAAACATTTGCTAAAATTGGTAAACAATTGTTTTATACACGGTGAACCTATATTTAAAATAAAATGGATTTTTAATAAACGGTGAACATTTCTAAAAATACACGATGAACATTTTTTTAAACACAACGAAAGATTTATTACGCTTAAATAATACTAGAAAAACCAAGGCAAGAACACCGAGGCTGGCAGTGGGAAGCCACGGCGTGCTGAACTAGGCTCCTGCCCATCATCGCTAAAGCATGCGTCACCTCTCATATATGACGATAATGCGTGTTATATAGGAGGCCTCGTAGAAAGTGGTCTATTGTCTCTTCGAGATAATACGTAAGCTTCCAAAGTTCAAAATTTATCAAATAGGACCCAATACGAAAGCCCACATGAAAGGATTTAGATCAAGCATAGCCAAAACTTTTTAACAATAGATCTTCAACTTGCATAAGTTTTCTCAAATTGTTGTTCCAGTATTGAGCATTTCATAGGGATAACTACATTCTAGAATTTCATAGGGATACCATAGGTTTTTAGTTTTTTGCGTGGTCGTGGATGCATATGAGCATATCCTTAGTCCCATTTTTATTTGCAAAGCACCTTTGTAAAGTATTCTAAAAAAAATAGGATACTTGCTTCCACGGCCAACGGGATTGAACTTGTTTGTTTGCCACCGGAAGTTACTAGACTAACTAATAGCAAAACTAAAGAGCATGGAAGGTATATTACTTTCATAAATAAGAGCGGGAAAGTTTATTTTGTAAGTACTAAGACGTTTGTGCTAGTGGCTATCAAGTTGTGCTTGCCAATACTCCCAATAATATGGAAGGACACAAATCCATCTCGATGTTCAAGCCACGATTACAATATTAAGACCATTGGTACCGAAATAACCTAACAGTTTGAGCAACATGGAAGATGCACATAATATTGACCATTCTTTAGGAGACTCATGAATGCACAACATCCATCAAATAGTCCAAAGTTTCTATGTTGACATGCCAACTTAACATCTTCATAATTGCCAAGGGAGATGGTGTTGTCACAACTACAAGGTGGTCAGATATGCACAACAGGGATAGAGACATAGAGTTGTCTGCAGATT
Source organism: Hordeum pubiflorum (assembly GCA_000582825.1). NCBI lineage: Eukaryota > Viridiplantae > Streptophyta > Magnoliopsida > Poales > Poaceae > Hordeum > Hordeum pubiflorum. The sequence goes on from CBMN010036209.1 coordinate 5,348, forward strand.
TAAGTATGGTTGATGTCATTTGTGCGGAGAGAAGAAAAGGAAGATGAGGAAGGAAGGAAGGAAGTCAACATTGAGGTGGCATGGTGGAGTAAGTGATCGGAGTGAGGCAGTGATCGACTAAACTATTTCTATCCGTGTGCCGGCCATAGGAGGTAGAAGGGGTGGATATGCCAGGAAAATATTTTTAGTGAATCATATTTAAATTTTCCTAATATATTTTCTAGTACAAAAATGAAATGTGTGTCATTCCATTATTTTTGTCAATGCAATATACTAATACACAAATAAACCGATACATAAGAATTTAGATATATTTCCATATGCATGAACAATTGTATATATGTCTACATGTCCTTGATACATCCACGTGGAATAGCTATCAGTTGTAGGTCAGAACTTCTACCTACAGTCATCCCAAATTTTTCAGACATTTCCAAGGACACTGGGCTTGCCCCACCAGGAAGCACCCAGTCGAAGTGGTAGAGCATGTTTGCCAAAGTGATCTCCAAGGTTGACGTGCCGAATAGCATCCCAGGACATTGCCTTCGTCCAGCACCAAAGGGGGTGAATTCGAAGTGTGTACCATTGTAATCTAAATTGCTGTTCTCAAACCTCTCAGGCATAAAGTCTTCAGGGTGTTTCCAGTACTTTGGATCCCTAGAAACGGCAAAGACATTAATTAATATGGTGGCGCCTTTAAGCAGCTCATAACCCATAATTTTAGAATCCATTCTGGCCATGCGGGGGATTAGTGGAGCTGGTAGGTGCAACCTAAGAACTTCCTTAATGACCATTCGCATGTAGTGGAGGTTTCCAAGGTCACTATTTTTTATGATGGTTCGATCTTGACCTAGTACTTTTCTTATCTCTAGTTGAGCCTTAGACATTGTTTCAGGATGATGAACGAGCTCTGACATAGCCCATTCCAAGATTGTTCCTGTGGTATCCGTGGCACCAGAAAATATATCCTGTAAATGAAAATTTAAGGTACACTAAATTAGATGGTGCCTGTATATGTCACATTTATAAATAAACTATTTGTGCAACAAAAAATATCGCTTGAAAACAATTTGTGTGGTATTTAGAAGTGATCTAAAGGATTTTTTTACATACTCATGTTTTCTAAGCCTAAATCCCAGTACAAAATATTTTGAGACCATTTCGATGCACTCAAGGAAAATAACTTCTCAAGGTATGATATCATGTGAGGCCATATAACTCTCCCGAGGTTACAATTGATAGAGAAAGAGGTGAAAGATGACAATTTCAAAATGAGGCAGTTCTTGAGGAATATGATTTCTGGTTAGTTTGATTAGGATGGTTGTTTATTCTTAAAGAAAAACACCATCACTTTATAGTATCGATGTAGCTACCTTAATAAAGCAACATATGTTATCTTCAAGATCTTTCACAAAATTCGTAGCAGTGCATGATTTCGTCGATTACTTATGATGTGATAAAACTTACATAAGCACATTTCATGCTGCGAAAATATTGTTAAAGGGCTTATAATTCATGGGTTGCATCAAAAGAGAATTGACACGGGATACTTAGAATTGACTTTGAGGAGGTTTATGACAATGTAAAGTGAATGCTCATTCCATAACCAATGTGCATGGAATCTTTTGCCTTGATGTGATGTCACTTGAAGGTAAAATTTATTCAAGGTGGGACCTTCGGTGTGAAACTCAATGGTGATATAGAATATTACTTCCAAGCATTAAAATACCTCCATCAATAATCCTTTTTTCATCAGTGTCGCTCAACATTATGGTGGATACGTTGGTTGTAATCTTAAAAGAAAGAACAATTAGGGTCAAAGCCATGGTGTTCCCACCTAGGTGGGTAATGATGGACTATCCGTACGTGCTCATTATGAGGTTCATACCATTATATTGCTACACCATGACAATCGATAGGCCAATAACATGGCGTTCTTGTTATGATCTTCTTTGAAAATACTTAACATTAAGTATTATAATTTTCCACAAGGGTGAATATAGAGCTAACGAATGTAGAGTGTGGACAACATCAGTGTGTAGGTGTTTGGTTTGTCAAGTATGTATTTTTCCTTATATTATCTTGTATTCCAATCTGCACACATGTCTTCGCAATAGTGATAGGAAAGCAAGAGACCGTGTTTACAAGGGATTGAGTGGGCCTATTGAATTCATGCACACTAGTATCACATGTTTATGATGTCATTTTTTAGATATCCAAGTAGAGTCCAGAAGAGACACTATTTCAGCTCTAGGATCTGCTGACAGAGCAAACATAAAAAACACAAATAAACTTGCCAAGAAGATTCATGTGTCTAGGAAAGGACTAGATAGGTCTTAAAAGAAACAATTCAGAAATTAAGACTACTGCCGTGTTAAGCAATTGTTTTTAATTCCAAAATGGGGGACAATTCGTGACATGATCTCCTAATAAATATGTACTCACAGAGTGTGCTACTTTCTCTTGCAAAGTGTGGGACTGTGAATTAAATTTGCTTTAAATAGTACACTTAGTTTCTTTTTCTTTTTATTTTCTTAGAGAATTATTATTTGTATCCAGGATTTTTCTTGGATTTCTTTGAACCACTTTGCTAATTTGTTCCTCCAGCAGGTTTTTCATCAAATAAAATCATTTTAGATACTTCGTTCAGAAAATGTCCTGGAAGTATCGTGATGCCCATTCATTCATTTCTTCTGTTCGACCTTTTTAACCATTCTGATTAATGTATGGAAATGCCAATGACTAGGGAAAATATGGGCTTTAAAACGTCCAAATGGAAAATAAAGAAAAATAAAAGTGAATGGCTGGAAGAGTAAATCGAGCTAGCAAAATAAATAAAAATGTGGTTTTCCTTTTTATTTAATGACTGAAAATCAATAATGTAAAAAATAAATACAATTGAACTTTGACAAAACCGGGAATAGTAACATTGGATATTTGGAATATTTAAAAGATCGGACAAATCTTCCAATGGCCAAAAACCAAGCAAGTACATATGTGTATTTACATTCCGACAATTAGACAAATATATTTATATGTCTCTTGACAGGTAGTAATTCATTATGGCCATATGTAGTGGACGGGGGTACAATGAGCATATCGGAGATGATGATAATATATTGTAGTTGGTGGCCATGAAATTAATATCTCCAACCAAGGTTTTGTTTTTCTTCATTTTTTGGGAAGGGCTAGAATACCTATTACCGGCAAATCATGGAATATTTTAGACTAGAAACATTCGAATGAATTATTTGAACTTATGTCGTGTCAAAATATATAGTATGTGATGTCACATAGACATATACTCTCTTATGTTCCATTGGTCAGCTCATATGTATGCCCTTCTTCCCATACTTGCGGGACTGCATAGTCATAGACAACGCACATTTACACCAGCAACAATCGAGTTTTGATAATACAAGCAAACCTATCCTATTTGACACATTTTTAGTGTTTCATTTCAAACGCTACCGCACTTTCTTAGTGGTCACCAAAATTTCAGTTAACCAGTCGATTACCATAATTTTAAATAGCGGGCTATGGCATACTACGTTTGAAGCTATATCATGCTAAATGGGCCATAGCACACTAAATGTCACTAAATTATACGCGATGCATTTAGCGCGAGGCCCCTCTCTTGATCTTGACCTATACTATACTCTCTCCATTCCATAATATAATGCGTCCTCAGTTTTCGAGCTTTAAGTTTGATCGTAAATTTAACCAACATGGACGATTGCGGCGGCCGGAGGAAGCAGAAACTGTACCCTTGAAAACTTCATTCGAATACATACGAATTCAGTGGTATAATTGTTTTTCCTGTCACAATCGGTCTCGTTGGTTAAATGTATGGTCAAACTTGAATTTCGGCAAGCGTGGGCGCACTATATTGTGAAATGGAGGGAGCATAACATAGATAATGGTAGCTAAATGGTTAATGATTCACGTTTGCATCAGCTAGCAGTAGAAAAGGCTTCTCTTGGTAAGAATACTCACAAATAAGACGGCGCATATACTCTCTGTGGTTAGAGGGAATGCCAGCGAATCATCCTTCTGCAGCCTGAGCAGCACGTCCAGCAGGTCCTCGTCGTGGGTGCTTGAGGCGCCGTCACCAGCAGCTCGCGCGGCCTTGCGCTCCTCGATCACGTCGGCGATGATGCACTGCATGCGGTCGTAGCTCCTCTTCATGCGCCGCGCGCCGAAGCTGAGCCACCGCGCCAACCGCGACGACGGGAAGAGGTCGACGAGGCAGAAACCACCCAGCAGGGTGAGCACCACGTCTAGCTCGCGGATGTACTCGTCCTGCTGCGTGAACCTGCCGCCGAACACCGCCCGCGACACGACGTTGTTGCTGAGCTCCATCATCTTCTCGCTGATGTTGATGCTGTCGCCGGCCGCTGCAGCGGTGGCGATGTCGGCGAGGAGGTTGCCCACCTCCTCTGGCCGGATGCTGTCCATGCGCCTGACCTGCATGGAGCTGAGCAGCTCCACGATGCAGACCTTGCGCATCTGGCGCCAGTGGTCGCCGTAGGGGGCGAAGATGATGCCCCTGCCGCCGCAGCCGGCGATGTCCTGCGTCGGGGTGCCCGGCCGGGTGGCGAACGTGAGGTCGTTGGCCTTCATCACCTGCGCCACTGCCTCGGCGCTGGAGACCACCACGGCGTCGACTTCACCTAGCTTGAGGTGCATCATTGGCCCATACTGGCGACACAGCTGCGTGATTTTCCGGTGTGGGACGAGGCTAACGACGTGGTGGAGGCTGCCGATGATCGGGAGAGTCCATGGCCCTGGCGGCAGCTGGTGCTGCTTCTGTGGCTTGTTCTTGCCGCAGGCGAGCTTGAGAAGCCAAAGGGCAAGCGGCGTGCATAGTGCTATGAAACACAAGCTGAGCCACCCCTCCATGGCAGGCAGCTCGGCAAGTGAAGTGGTAGCGGTACCGATAACATACATGTCCGGGCTCTGGAGGTATATATAAATGTATAAATGTATAAAAAGTGACTGTCGCAATATTAGTCTCTGGTTTATGTGATTGCATCTTAATTTAAAAAACATATACTCCCTACGTACCGATATATAAGTCATCTTAGGTTGTGCACCGCAACCAAGGCGGAAGGAAAAATGAGAGAACTTAATGTTTATTTAATATCATTGCATAAAATGAACTGGCTACTGCATGCCGTGCTAGGTAGTCTCAAGTCATTCAAAGCATACACGCTCCACGTCTTTTATTGTTTTGTTTTTTGCATGGACGTTTCTTATTGGTTGATTCCTTATTCAAGTCAAGAAACAGGTAACGAAGTAAAAGTTAATGCATCACGACTAAGTGTTTTGGGTTTATCTTGTTTTGTAATGTGCCTAATGCACCGGTACAGGGGGAGTACATGTTATTTCTTTCCAGCCGAATGTATCTTTTAATACTTTAACATGTTCTTTTTCTGACGGCTATGTGGCGAAGCTTCCGGCAGAGAAGCTTTCTCTTTTCTGGCTGCTAAGTGAGTATGAAAGTTTGGGCACTTTTCTCTTGTCTGGCTGCTAAGATTGCAAATTGGTCTTGCGATGGCTTAGCACAAAAGTCATTAGAGGCATTTCAAATTAACTGCATTGCTATGAAGCACAAGCTGAACCACCCCTCCATGGCAGGCAGCTTAGCAAGTGCAGTGGTACTATGGTAGTGGTACTGATAACTTACATGTCTGGACTCAGGAGAGACTGGGTATAGATAAATTTATAAAAAGTGACGGTCGCATTATTAGTCTGGTTTATTAGGGCGTTTTGGCTCCCGGGTGCATTTGCTTCCTTGTAAAAAAGTAAATTCAAAATAAATAGTAAATAAATTTAAAGAATTCTATTTTTTTTTTTGTAGATTTTCATGTTAGTGTCAATTTTCATGTGAACTGGTGTAGCAGTGTTTTGTCGGTGAAAAAAACAAAAGTTGAGTATAACATTTAGAGGTAACATTTGGTGTACAACTTCGTTCAGGCCAAAATGCTTAAGATTTTCACCTAAAAATTTGTAAGTAGCATTTGGATGTGACTACGAATGCATATAATTTGTTTTGGATTTTTTTACATTTTAAAAAACATTTTTTCGCATGTGCTTTGAGAGCCAAATTGGATTCTAGCTAGGTTTATGATTGCATCTCCGTGCAAAAAGCATACATGCCATTCAAAAAGTGACTCTTGATGCACCGTATCTTTTAATACTTTAACATACATGATCTTTTTTCTGGCGGCCAGCTATGTAGCGAAGCTTCCGGCAGATGAGCTTTCTCTTTTCTGGCTGCTAACTGAGTATGTAAGTTTGGGCCGTTTTCCCTTGTCTGGCTGCTAAGATTGCAAATTGGTCTCGTGATGGGTTAGTACAAAAGGAGGCATCAAACTCCACTTTCTCCATTTCAAATTAATTGATTTCTTGTTTTATTTTCCAGTTAAAATTAACGAGGTATAATACATACAATACAACCAAGCTACATTTAATGATGCATATAATGAAACTAATTTGGGACTGTAAATTTTGACTTATAGCAAAGCTAGGACTTTAAATAATTTAGAGCGAAGAAAGACGTCTTGTACTGTAAATTTAAATCTTGTCATCTGCGATTTAGCCGTCAACAATTTAGTTCTGTACACTAATAAATGTCGACTGGTATATATAGTTGCATACACTAGCCAGTTCATGAGTTAGCAGGTGGAGTTTCAACAGAACTTGGAGGTGGCCACATCACATAAATATACCGCGTCTCTCTCCAAGCTGCACTTGCCAACAAGCTGCCTGCCATGGAGGGCTGGTTAAGTTTGTGTTTCATAGCTCTATGCACGCTAGTGGCCCTTTGGTTTCGCAAGCTCTCCGGGGGCAAGAGAAAGCCACAGCTGCCTCCCGGGCCATGGACTCTTCCCATCATCGGCAGCCTCCACCACGTCGCCAGCGTCCTCCCGCACCGCAGGATGATGGACATGTCACGCCGGCACGGGCCTCTGATGCACCTTATGCTCGGCGAGGTCCCCACGGTGATCGTCTCCAGCGCCGAGGCGGCGGCGCTGGTGATGAAGACCAACGATCTCGCCTTCGCTGGCCGGCCGCACAGCGCGACGCTGGACATCTTCGGCTGCGGCGGAAGGGGCATCGTCTTCGCCCCCTACGGCGATCCATGGCGCCAGATGCGCAAGGTGTGCACCATGGAGCTCCTCAGCTCCAAGCAGGTGAGGCGCATGGACGGCATCAGGCCGGAGCAGGTCGGCAATCTCCTCCGTTACATCGCCGCCGCGGCCTCCATGGGTGCCACGGTCAACGTCAGCGAGAAGGTGATGGCGCTCAGCAACGACGTGGTGTCCCGGGCGGTGTTCGGCGGCAAGTTCCCGCAGCAGGAGGAATACCTCCGGGAGCTGGATGAGGCATTCGTGCTGCTAGGTGGTTTCTGCCTCGTCGACCTCTTCCCGTCATGGCGGCTGGTGCGGTGGCTGAGCAACGGCGAGCGCCACATGAGGAGGAGCTATGGCCACATCCAGCGTATCAACGCCGACGTCATCGAGGGGCGGAAGGCGGCGCGAGCTGCCGTACCGGACGGTGCCTCCAGCACCGACGATGACGACCTGCTGGATGTGCTTCTTAGGCTGCAGGAGGAGGACGCCTTCACATTCCCTATGACCACGGAGAGTATAGGCGCCGTCTTATTTGTGAGTAATTTTTCTCTTTATACTTTTTATTACGGTTTTGCTAAATCACATCTAGATGTGACATAAGNNNNGCACATCTAAGTCCTATATCATTGATCTTACGTGGAGATTTGTGTGGATATTTTTTTTTTCCTTTTTATGCTTCATTTAGTCATTTAGATGTGCAATAACTATGTCACATCTAAATGTGTCCTAGACACTCCCTTTTTATTAATCTATCTATTTACCTTTATAGTTCGTGTTGCATAGCTAACTGATTGTGTGATATCATATGTGCAAAGTTTTAAAAAAAAACCTAGCTTCATCCTTCCATAAATGTGTTGGTCTCGACTTTTGTGATAGATTTATAAACGTAAATTGTTGGACCTGAATTAATTATTGTTTCGTACTACTACATATACAAATACAATATATAAACATACATACCACAACAATATTTTTCAGGACATATTTGCAGGTGCCACTCAGACCACGGGAGTTGCCTTGGAATGGGCTATGGCTGAGCTCGTCCGTCATCCCGAAGCCATGGCCAAAGCACAACTTGAAATCCGAGAGGTGCTAGGTCAAGATCGAGCTGTGATTACTAATAGTGACGTTGGTGGACTCCATTACATGCGGATGATCATTAAGGAGGTTCTTAGATTGCATCCACCTGGCCCTTTGATCCCTCGCAGAGCCAGGGAAGACCGTGAAGTTATGGGTTTTGACATGCTTGAAGGCACCAATGTATACATTAATGCGTTTGCAGTTTCCAGGGATCCAAAGTGTTGGGAAAGTCCCGAAGATTTTAAGCCTGAAAGGTTTGAGAACAATAACATGGATTACAATGGGACATACTTTGAATTCACCCCCTTTGGTGCTGGTCGGAGGCAGTGCCCTGGGATACTTTTTGGCACATCAACCATGGAGATCGCTTTGGCAAATCTTCTCTACCACTTCGACTGGGTGCTTCCTGGGAAGGCAAACACGGAATGTTTGGACATGACCGAAAAATACGGGATCATAGTAGGAAGAAAATATGACCTACAATTGATACCTATTTCCCGTGGAGGTTTCCATGCCACATAGACATGGATGGACATGCATTGCCACGTAGATATATGTGTACTTTTGTTGATGTTACCGATGTATATCGTTGAACCGATAAGAATAAAAGAACCTTGTTGAACTTTCAATATATTATGGTGGATGACACAAACTTTTCATTGTACCAAAACATGAAGTTTGCACTTTTTAAATTGGCCCCAGTAATGATGGGTTAGTCGTTGTGATGATGCATGTTGTAAGGACCAAATTTCAATCTAGTTTGGTGGTCTGATGTCCTCTGTATAAAAATGCAAGGACTGGCCTATAATTTCATTTCTTTCTTTCTTTTGGTCCTTTTAGATGTACTGCCAGGTTTATCCAATGAAATCTGGGTCCTTTGGACCTAGTTTGCTACCAGTTATGGCCCAAGGGTCCATGTCTAGCGTGGAAGCAACAGAAGATTACTGAATTGGCATGCTCTAGGCCAAATATAGCTTGATGTTTTGTTTTATATTCTCTAAAGTTTTGCACTGTTCACATACATGTTTGGTTTTCAGAAAAACTTTTCTCATAAAATATACGGGGTTTCGATTATGAATCAAAAGGAAGTGTGACCCCTCTTGATAAGATTTTAAAAAAGCAATTATCTCAGTCCATTCATTTTCTGAACGGTAATATCTTGCCACCTTTTTTGGCCCAGTAGCATATCCACTATATTGAGAATCTGTTACTCTATATATAGTATATAAACCATAAGGCCCCGCTTAGATAGCTGTTTTTTTAGGCCAAAACGAGTGTAATATGGCTCCAAATTGTTTTTCCCCTCCAGCTGGAGAAACACACTTGGTTGGACGTTTAGACGCAGCCCAAAACGATTGTTTTTTCATTTACACCCGTAATACACCCGTAAGAAATTAGGGTCTCTAGGGCTCCGTATTTTTTCCTATAGGATCTGGTTGGTGGCTGGTAAGATACAACTGTATCTTAGGGCCAGTTCTTTTGGTGATTTTTTTGGGCTTTCAAAATATGCTGCCCCTTGCCAGCTTATTATAGAAGCTCAACTAATTTTATTATTTTAGAAGCCTACTAGTCAAGTCTTAACTACTAGACTTCTAAAACAAAAAAAAAATAGTTGGGTTTCTAGAATAATCTGGATAGGGAGCAGCTTATTTCCGCTTATTTTAAAAGCTAGCAAAAGAACTGGCCCTCCAAGCGGAAAAGGGCCATCCAAGCAAGGCCTAAGCAATCGCTCTCTCTTTTCAGTCTGCTCTCACCTTCACTGTCACTTATTTGTTGTCAAAATCCGCTATCATCGAACACTGATTATTGATCTCCACGGTGGCAACTAATATACCGTGTTGTCTTCCCAACTCCCACCTTATTTGAACTCTGATAATGCTTTGTCGTCACTTAATTGCATGGCCCCAGCAATTGTTCTGTCTCTAACCTTTTCTTGTTTGATTGCCCACCAACCCGATAGTACTGCTTAATGCATCATGGGCGGACCGCTAACAGCCACTTGTCATATTTTAATTCTACTTTTCTTTGTTTATAGATCGATGGCAGAATGCGATTGCTAGGTCCGGCTGGCGGACATGGAACAACATATGTATGGCCCTAACTTAAAGGGGCCGCATTCAAATATTTTACGTTCTTCTTATAGCAAAGTGCACCTATATTTCTCAACAAATTTATTAAATCTTATAGTTAGCTCGTCCGTCTGTATTATAGTTCCAGAAGTGCGGGTGCAATTGTCTGTTAAATTAAACTAATTATTAATCGTGGGGGGCATGTAGAGACGTGAGACATGTCCATCTAAGTACTACTATACTATTGAGTACTCCCTCCGTTCCTAAATATAAGTCTTTTTAGAGATTACATTATTGAACTACATACGGATGTATTGTTCAATGTGACCCCACCGGCTGCTAACAAAGCAAGAAACGTGAATGCATCCGAGCAATCGCTGAGCAGATTTGTCTTGAACTCGCGTGTATCCCACCAGCATGCATCCGGCTGCTAACATGCGTTATGCAATAGGTATGCGTGTCACACCGACGGAGTACGTGCAAGATATACCTGATTGCTATAGGTATGCATTGTCACACCCACGATGGATCTGTGCCTTTCTGGTAATCTGGCCTTGTAATGTTTTAATTGGAGCGGCTGCTATGAAACATCAGTGCAATCTAGGCGCCCTTGTCTTTGGCCTAGCTAGTATCAATCATACGAAGATAGTAATAACACATGCCACAAGAAAAACATTGTCTTATTCGGACTATGCTGAAAAACATACATATTCCATTGAACTAATAAATGAGACAAAGCATCAATTACTAACTGAATTACAAGACCTGAAAATAGCAAACGGAAGGTACATTTTAGTTACGAATGGTAGCTACCTAGATTTTTTTTGTTCTAATTAATTTTAAAACATGTCACATACTCTTTCAGGTTTAGAGAAATATGATAATGTGTTGACGTCTGATTGTCCTGTGACAATGCGTTGTAGTTGAAGGTGACTCCTCTCGGCTGCTAAAAATGTAGTATGCATGCACGCATGCAAGCATCGAGGACATGTATCTTGAACTAGTGGGGCAGAAAATAAAGGGGTCATGGTCTGTACTAAAAATGATTCAACTGGCTGCTAACATGCCCAGTGAAGAGCAGATCTTAAAGTCGATCTAGTGCATGTCACACCGACGGAGTACTTACAAGATCGATTGACCGGATTCCTCCGGCTGCTACATGATAGTGAGAAACATGGATGCACGCATGCGTTGAGTGGTCACAGCTCCTGACTGTCACGCTCACGATGCATATGTGCCTTATACAGTTCCAGCAGGAGCGGCTGCTATGAAAAGTCGATGCAATCTAGGTGCTGTTGTCTTTGACAAAGTATCAAGCATACAAAGATAGCAATAACATATGTGACAAGATCAACAAGCACTAAACCCTAAACCCTAGGGTTTATGTCATTTTCTTTGTCGCTTGTTTGTGATCACATGAGTACCTTTACAAATGATCAAAAGCCCACCTACTCGGACTATGCTCAGAAACCTACACCTTCCATTAACCTAATAAATGACCCAAAACTCCAGTGACCAAAAATTACAATACCTGGAAATTCTCCACTGAACGATAGACGAAGTGATTTCCATAGACAGACTCACGACAAACATGGAAAATACGGAACCCGATACCATTTATGATATACATTTGGTATTACTTTGACTAAATGGTTAATTTAGGGATACACTTGTGCCTTATATATCGAATGAGGGGCTATCTAGTATAATTCGCCCAGCTGCTAACACTCATATGCATTCATCTTAAACCCGATTTAACCAATGTCGTGCGGACAGAGTATGTATAAGAGATTCTTGGCTCTATGCCTGAGTGACAACAATTGACATGAGTGGTTTGCTGACTATACATTGTAAGGCGAATTGCATGCGATAACCTAGCTTTTTACAATTCCTGGTGCGGCTGCTATGAGATGCAATCTTGGGGCTGCCGTTGTTTTTGACGAAGGATCCATCATATAAAGATAAATATAACACATGCGGCAAGAGAAACATCCCTTAAGGTAACTTTTATTAACTTTGGCACGTCCATCATTTTCTTTGTACATTCTACACAAACTAAGTAAGTGTAATATTTTGGATTATGACATGAGTTGAATGTAAATTTGAAAACTTATTTTTTTTCCAGTAAATATATCTGAACCAGAAGTAAATTGGACATAAGTTTACTGGTTTTTGAAAACTCGTTTTCGTCTAGTAAGTAAATTTGACAACTCTATAAACTTGTTTTTGTACCACAAACAACTGCGCCCAGAAAGGGATGTAATTTTCTGATCTGAGGTACATCTGAACCGCCAGAAAAAAACAATTTCAAGTATCAACATAAATAAATACAACAGAGTCATGAATATAGAGGATGGTTACAAGTACGTGGATGTAAATTCTGACCTTAAACATAACAATACTATGTGGCATGTAAAAAAGGGACAAAATGGCTAAGGAACAGTGCAAGTCACAATTATAGCAAGCTAAAATAGCATTATCCACGTTGGAAGTACACGATTTTATGCCCATCAATCGGGTGGGTCTAAAGGCACTACCGGATAATCAACCAGAAGGTAGGTAGATAAGTAGTGCATGCATTCGCCTTTATAGGCTGACCGGCCGGCTGCTAAAGATGAGAAATATGCATGGACTTGCCCTCGTGTGGACATTATTTAAAGGCCTCACGCACACATTCTTTCCTTCCCAAAGAAAGCTATCTATAGCCCAAGCTGCTAATTCTTTAAAACAAGAAGCAACGATTAACTTCCATGGCGTCCGGCGTTGCTGCTACTCCTGCGTTTAGCTACGAGCCTTCACCATGGATCGACTTCTTTGCTGGATATGAGCCACCGCCGCTACAGGTATATAATAAAAGCTCCTATTTATGGTACAAAATGTCGCCATGCACGAATGTATTTATCTGTAACTATTTCACGCATTTTCCTACTAGTATCTACTACTCCGGTCTACATTGGGCCGGCCTAAGAGGTGCCAAAATGTACACCATGGACCCACTACTTGCAGGCCCAAGTAGGAACACATTTCTAATTACCATCCGTGCTCCTTTAGAGATCAATGTCAACCGGTTGCTTATCGGGTGTGCTTCACGAGTCAGACACTGCTTATAGTATTTGAATATGAGTGCACGCTTTATATTTCACATATCCAGCGGTACAGATTGGTCATATTCAGATGTCTACTTCGTATATCATCAACATCACTCATAGTCATAAGTACACCCATGCTTGAGTGGAAGCAACTTGAAACCACATGGATCCTTTTGAAACGAAGTATGCTGGCCACGGCTGACACCCCTAGAAGATACACGTGAA